>JBBIGC010000145.1:18103560-18118804 GCA_037576955.1 Lepidarchus adonis
TAATAATAATAATAATAATAATAATAATAATAATAATAATAATAGCTCATTGACAGGTATAACATGGATTATATTTCTAATATTAAATATTTAAAATATGTATCTAAAACGTTTGTGTGCATACTGTATTATACTGTAACATACAAAACAGAATATATGTGACAAAATTTCAGTCACTCTAATAATGGTGGGTAATGACAAACAAATCTGTGTATTGCTCTGATATTTCTTGTGTGTGTGTGTGTGTAGGGGTGTAGGTGTATGTGTACAACTCCCAATAACTGAAACATAGGTGAAATGGGTTTTAAAGTATTTTGGAAACAAATTAAATTATGGCATTGAATATATTCATTAAAAAAACAGTTTAAGCATTAGAACACTGACCCTGCTGCTATTCTGATAAAATATGTGACAGATGTGCAAGCAAGCAAACATTTCATATTATAATTAGTAAAAACATATTTTATGTTTTTGGAGTTCATGTATTTGCCCTATATTGTATGTGTGTGTTCATATCAGTTTTGAGCACTGAGAGCTTCCCCGAGTGAGGTAGATCAGAGTAACTTCTGTTTAAGTGGACATGCTTATTTTACTGAAAATGTTATTTTGACAGACCGTCTCTCACCCTCTTTGATTCCTAACATGTATCTTTCCTTTTCTCTGGACTCTCTGGACTCCAGCTCTTTAGGTGAGGCCCTTTGAACCTTTCAGCTGAGTTAAAAGGAACAAAAGCAAACAAATCACATTGTTCTTTTAGGAATTTTTCTTGTTCAATGCCTTTCATTTCTTCCTTTTTTAGGCACTTCTATCATTCAGAACAGAGAAGTCAATGGTTTCTTACATCCCGGCTTGACAAGTTAGGAGGATACAAGCTAATCCCCTTAATCTGTCTATTCTCCCGTGCAGTGCCAAAGGGGCAGTGGGACCTGGCGCAAGTAATCCTATAGAAAAAACAATAGGATTAGTCCCCGACTCTTGGAGTGACAATCAGGTATCTACTGACTGATTTGCAAAGTAGGCTCGAGTTTCTTCAAATTTGCTTCCCCCCCCCTCCTCTGGGTAAAGGGTGCCTTTCACTAAGTGCTGGTGGGATTCCATGAGGAGAAATGTTGGAGGTCTCTATGAAAGGCATGTATTCTTCAGGACCAGCTCCAGCAGATGACTGACAGATCCTGGCCCTCTCCCACAGCAGAGAAGGTGGAGAGGTTGGGAAGCATGGTGGGCTCAGACTGGCCCCACCTCTTTACCCTCCAATTCAACCCTATTATAATTCAAACTGCATTGCTTCTAAAGAGAGGACTTTGACAGACAGATCAAACTGCTTTGCCTTTTTTTACACAGCAAATCAAATAGTTTGAATGGGGGTGAAAATTAAAGAGATTAAAAATGCAATGATGTGTTGTACTTTTTTCCCCACTCAATTTTCTGTTATTTCCCTTTATACTCACCAACATTAGATTAAATACACATTTATATACAAACACGTTTCTATATATTAATATATACATGAAAATAGAAAAGGACACATGAAGAAACTCTTTACAATTTGTTGTCAAATATACTTATTCTAAACTCTTCTACATTTAAACGAGGTAAAACGTTTAACTAATAAATTGTGCAATTATAAGAAATAGCAGATGTACTTAAGAGTTCTATGGGCTAATCGCAGACTTACAAACCACTATAGACAAACCTCTACAGATTTTCTTGTCTTTTATGAAGTTCTTGCAAGTTTTCCTCTGACCTTTAGATGGCACTATTGGTATAAAATTACCACTAAAACCTCCGAGACGCTTGAGTGAGCTGAGGCCTATTCCTGGTCGTGTGATTAGCCCCAGTGACACCTGATACTTGACCACAAGCTAATGCAGCTCGGGAAGGGCATCATCCTGTAGGAAACAGGGGTCACCTGTTTTGAAAAGGAAGTCCTTGATTCCATTTAAGTCCAGTGAACTTGGCCAAGCAAAACACGGTCTTACTTTTAACTTATACTCAAGTTACACTCTCTGTCTTCTTCATGGCTGAGAAGAAGTGCAGGTGAATGCAGGTGAATAAAGTGTGAAATACACAGACAGGCTCATTCAGCTCTAGTTCCCAGGTGCTGCAGTGGATACATTTATTACATCTTGTCAAAGTTTCAACTACTTACACTCAAATGAGTGTAATACGTAAGGTCATTCTTTTATTCCACCATCACCTGACAATACTGTAAAAGAAGAGCAGAACTGCAATTCCCTGCACTTCCTGAGGTGTAACACAATATGGAGCATGTTGTTTCACCTGCTAAACACTTTGCTCTGTCTTCCCACTATTCTCCTGACATCTGTCCAGAGAATCACAGTGTAATTAAAGCTCTGACCAGATGCGTGATTATCTTCGTCACGTTGTATTTTGTTGACTAAATTTATGGAGCGGTCTCTTCTCAGGTCAATCTCAGTGGTTTGCCCGCTTTACTCTTAACATTGTTGTGAAGGTAGAGCATGTGTCCAGCCCAGGAACAGATGCTTTACAAACAAACAAAACAACCAGAGCTATGAATTAAAACAAATGAGATCAAACTGTTTTAAAGCTTCAGTTTACAACCAGCAGTGTTTTCCATCCTGATCTTTTCCCTCACATTAGAATACAATAGTAAACTTTGGGATTCGCATACAATGTTCTATGCATGCAATACATTCACAACACTTTGAAAACTGTCAATCACACAAAATACTGTCAATGTAATTTATTTTGCAAATATTCATATAATGTAAGTTTTAATGAAATGTTTTATGATTTACACAAGTTTTCAAAATACTTATTAGGTGAATTTGATTGCTGGTCAATGAGCACTTATTTCTTATGGCAATCACTGAAGCTGTAGTGCATGCACGGAACATTGTTGTAGTGTGAAAAGGTCTGATCACTGCTCACACAGAGAAATAAATGATGAGTAAAGAAAATACAATAAGTTGCCATTTCAGAAGGTACACCATCCAT
The DNA here is from genome assembly GCA_037576955.1 of Lepidarchus adonis. NCBI lineage: Eukaryota > Metazoa > Chordata > Actinopteri > Characiformes > Lepidarchidae > Lepidarchus > Lepidarchus adonis. The sequence goes on from JBBIGC010000145.1 coordinate 18,106,540, forward strand.
ATAGTTTCATCCTGGGAAAGTATTCAACACCCTTAAAAGTCAGAATTGCCTCAAATACAAATGGGTAGACAAATGGTATTTTGGGGAAATATTCAGCAACGAACAATGCTAAAAGCTGCTTGGCCCCTGTGTTATGAAAATCCAAGTTTACAGAGATGAAAGATAATGCCCTATTGAGAACACAGTTCACTTGTAATTGACCGAATCCTTTGACATGTTTACTGGATAAAAGACCTCCTTACTTCCAAGTACCATTGGACTGAAGGTGGACCAGTATATGAGATCAAAAACACTGCATAGGAAAATAGATAGGAAGTACTCATAACTAAAGAATAAACTAAATCAGACCAAATCAAATAAAAGCACCAGAAAGCATTACAGTGACAGATTAAATGGTCAGATAAGGTGAAAATAAAATCATAATGGTATTTGTGCCTAATATTGCCTATTTCTTAACACCATCCAAACAGTGAAGTATAAACAGGTGGCATCTTATTGAAATTAAATGATGGATCAATGGTGTAAAAAACTGGAAAGTACTATAAGGCAGCCTGCTTTAGGCTAAAAAAAATAAATAAATTGGAGGAAAGTTTTAGTAGACATTTTAAACATTTTAGTAGAACAACAACCTGAAGCCTAAGGTCAAATCAACACAGAAGTGGTTGTACAACAATGTGAATGTTCTATAATGGCTAGATCAAAATCTAGATCTCAGTCCAACAGACACACTGTAGTGCTAATTAAAAACTTTGGCCCATAAGCAACAAATCACTCAGAAAGTGTCCAATGCTGATAGATACCTGTCCCTACAGACTCAAAACTTTTCCTGCTGTTAAAAGAGTTTTCTACCAAATACTGAAGGGATTAATTACATATGCAAGCAGCATTTTCACTTTCTAAAATATGAATAGGAACATTGATTTTAAGAGCATATCAGCTTGCAATTAATATGCTGCGAGGACCCTTGTGTTAAGTATTGTTGATTTGTAGACATAACTGTAGGTGCAATTTGTTCGAGAGTGCAGTAATTGCTACGTTAGTAATTGTTCAGGCCAAGGAGTGATGTATTAGTTCATGAGTAAATGTAACTACTTACCACCATCAATCCATGGCTACCAATCAATTGCACTGTCTGTGACTGTTTACGTTGTTTGTGTCCATATATGAGTGTGTGATTGTGTGTTTGCAGCAGGGTTCAAAGATGTGTCATATAATCCACAAGGTGCCCCAGCCATTCCTCATACCCTCTGAACCTAGAGGACAATATGACAGTGTACTCCATTTCCATCACATTCCCTGAACACCAGAAGATGGTTACTCACCCGCAATTCCCAATGGGACTCTTAAATCTAACCTTGTCTGAGTGTACATAGTGTACATAGGTGACTTCAGATCTGTCCTTGCACCAACATCTGGATGCTGCACTGAAACCATGTTTGTGTTAGATGGAAAAAAAAACAGGTTCACCTTTAAACCTATCCAATAACACGAGTAACTGGATCCATGTGTCATCTGATCCAAAAGAACAGACTTTTGCTTTTACATGTCATATGGGTCAAATATATTGCAGGTAAGATGATGGCCTATTCCCATCAGCTTTATCTTGAACAAAAGGCTGATTCAGCTACAGTGACTTGGGGTGTATTTTACCACAAAGGTTAGTGGTGATTTTAAATATAGACAGGTGGGACAAGGCAGGAAAGAAAAGTTTAGGTCAGAAGGGCAGTTGCAGTTAAGCAGCACTTTTGAAAGGAGAAAGTGAAAAGGTGATAGCAATGGGGAACCAAGAAAAAAGCAATGAAGGGAAGTGAGGTCTGCTGTGAACGCTTCAGAACACAACTTGCACTTGCACTTTGTACCGGTACAATTGTCACTGATGTGACATATTAAAATGGCTGACTAATATATACAGCTAGATGCACAAAAGAAGAATGTCATCTTAAATGTGCTTGAGTTCCCATTTCCATCATAGCCCAAAAGAAAAGGATTTTTATTTATTTAACAGACCACCGTTTTAGGTCCCAAGAGGCCATATTTCCTGCATGACTGTACAATCTCTGCACGGCGGCGTAGGCATTCCTTTTATCCTCAATGGCAAAATCAGCTAATGGATTGTCCCACATTGAATGTGATCTAATTTATTCCATCATTGTCCATAATTTACCCACCTGCCTCCAATGTTCACAGCATCCCTATGTGCTTTCACTATTCCACGTACCAGCTGAGTGTATTCAGAGTGTGTACATCTTATCTAAATCTTATGGGAGCAGCTAACAAATAAAACACTTAATACGCATAAACAATCAGTGTGCAGATTTTGTTTTGTCACAATGTCAATCTGGGTACACTCTCCACTGGAGAGAATACTGCATTACTTTAAACCTTTATTTTAGTCAGCTTGTGAAGTTTAAGGTTTTTAACAGAACACTATGAGAAAAGAAACGCCTCGATTGTAGACAGGGCAACAACTTTCCAGTGTTATCCTCTGTCACAGTCAAATCCAGGGGGCTTTAACATCAGAGTGATGACACATTTGTTTTGGGATGGCCTATGGATTAACCATGTCAGCGCAAGTCCCTGTTCATTGGTCACGTACTTGTGTGTCATAAAATGGCACATTTAGAGCATAACAAAAACAGACGACCCATTTGTCTTTACCTCTGCCTCTTTCCCTCCGGCAGATGTCTATTCTCCAACATCATGACCACCATGGATCTCATGGCCACCCACAGTCATTAAGCCCTCACCTTCCATCCAGCAAAATGTGAAGTAGGTGTATCCAATCTTTCTGATGTGTGAACTGGTTTCTGAGGGTAGTAACATTTATAGTAGAAGTGTTTTTTTGTCTGAATAAAACCTTATATCTCCAAAATGATAATTTTACAATTGTAGAACAAATATTTCATTTTTAATGCAAGTTTTTACACATTGTAAAGGACAGCCAATATTTTTCAACTAATGTAATTACTATTGTGCAAAAAACAACACAACTGGAAACACAAGGAACTCTATTTGTAGGCTATATCAAGAGGAGTAATTTTCATTGAGACTCGAATCCATTCAATGTTAGGTTTCAAAACATTAGAATTCGATAATATATTTTAATAGAGGTTTAGCAGCAGCAGCAGATGGTATAAGCAAAAATTAATCATTAAAGTTTTTCAACAGATTTAGGATCATCTGTAATTCTAAATGTTCATCTGTAATGCTAAACATTCAATATGCCTTCATATAATGGGATGTAATACAGTAATTTCATGGTGTTCGTTTAGTAAATCTACAGTGTATACCATAGTGTGCACTGGATTTATGTGGTTCTGTTTTGGTTGTGGTAAAAATCCACTTTTATTTTATTATTTTGTTATATATATAAGACAGCAGTGGACATTGTTTTAGGCTGGAATTGCCCTGGCATAAAGGAATTAAGCAAAAAAAAAAAAGTATTTAATCAATTTACTCAGTCTAGCCCTTCAGTAAGATGGCACAGACATGCCAGTGATGTTTAAGACACAGTATGACTTCCTGTGAGCTATACAAATTCTATACAAATACCAATTCGATTCTTCCATTCATATTATGGTTCTTGCCACAAAATAGATTATAGATCAGTATTCCTATGCCTACAATGGCATTGAAAAATAATTTTATATTTTATAATTTTTTATACCTCGCAGTAAATCTGTTCTCAGTTTTCCACTGCCTTCCCCCCACTTGATTTTAATGTTGCTTTTATATGTTTATATAGGTATTGTTTTTCTTTTATGCATATTTATTCATTTTTATCCGTTTTATTTTTCTGATAATCTTTCTTTATATTCTCTTTGCTTGTTTTATTCCTCTTCTCTTTCCATTTATCCTTGTAAAGCACATTGAATGACCATGTGTATGATAATGTGCTATATAAATAAACTTGACTTGCCTTGCCTTGCCTAAATCAATCATGCCCTTAACCACATCAGTACCTTAATGAAGTAGGATGCTTTTTGAGGGGTTTTAGACTAATTTTGGGAATGTATTAACTTGGCTGATTATTTACACTTAGGTTAAGTGTAGAAATCTTTGTTAAAATTTAGCTTGAACCTTTCCCTAAATTGTACAAAAACGATCCCAAAATGATATCCATCCAGAATAAACAATTGCTGGGAAAACAAACATGTCATAGGATAGAAAAAAAAGTCAAGAACCACAAAGCCATGCCAAACCCATCTAATTGGTTCATTGTTGAAAAAATATACATTTAACACAATAGGAAGATAGAGTGTGTTATCATTCTGCATATGTTTCAGCATAAATCCCCACAATACATTCTGGCAGCTCTGAGCAGTGTTTGTTTTAGAAGTTCCACAGGTCGCTGGCAATGTGTTAAGTCCGTTAAGCCTAAAGCCACAGAAGGTCGTGAACCCTGCTCCCTTTGCTCCCTCTCAAAAGCCAGTGACACAGATAGCACTAGAAATGACAACTATCTGTCATTTCAATGCAAGGCCACAAGAGGTACAGATTTTTTGATAGGGTTCCAGAAGTGTCTAGTTGAAATCTCTGAAAGACCTGCTCTTGGAGATCTTGGGTGTGTGTAATGTGGACTTAAAGCCCATGGTGCAATTATAAGAGTGCCTATGTTTGTGCATGAGCTGTGTTGTACTATCTCCTGGTCCTGGGCCCTGAAGATCTAAAGTCCAGAGAGTAGAGAGCTGAAGCCAGGGCAACATACAGGTGTGTGGCATTGAAGCACAGGCTGTATACTGGACTGCTGGTTGTGGAGGTAAGCTGGAACATCTGGAATATGATCATATGGGGACAGACATGTTAGCCAAAGCAGTCACACTTGCAGAGTTAGATTTACTAGACATATTATTTAAAACTAACCCTTTTCAGCACACACATGCTCTTACCTGCAAACAGCGAGTTTGCCTTGTGTCCCACAAACGCACCACTCCATAGTAGGAAGAACCACTGGCAATCATGTGATTCTTATCGGTCTTGATACAGTAAAGTGCACTGTCATGGGGCTCCTCCCACTCCATCACACACTTACTGTTGAGGAGGAAAATTATAGTTCATACGCATGCTTGTTGTGTTCACTTCTCTGCTATCAAAAATCTTAAAATGACTAAAATTAACATATAACCATGGTTTACACTTAATCTGCAATTGCTGAGCAAACTAAATGTTGGAACAGCGCTCATCCTGTCAGTACATATCACACTTTCACACTTCTTAGCTCAGGGCCAAAACCACTGTGGCTGTCTCTCTGCAGCTTAAAGACAAGTGTCTTGTTTGAACTGGCAAGGATAAAACCTCATCACTTGTTTACAGAAAGGGGCTCCGTTGTTTAAATGCAGGCTGAAAATAGAGTTGGGAAGGTTAGCAGAAATATCTGCATGTGCTAGGCCAATAGAGATCAATTCTCCATTAATGGTTGTAATGAATAAATCATGGGGAGGGAGCGTGGCTAGGGTGTGCGGCAGACATCAGGGCAGCATGAGCACACAGGAGATGTCTGGATTCTTAGCAATCAATTCTGACACCTCCCTAACACCTACAGGCAGGGTGTAAACAAAAATGATTCTTATTGGAGCACAGTTTCAACAATAGGTAAAGAAGGATACATAGACATAGAAGTCACTCAAGTTGACTGATTCGCTTCTTTTTAAATCAGCAGAGAACTGCTACTGACACTTGGCCAAAGTGTCAAAGAAGAGAAGCAGAAAATAACAGAGTATGTAGAATGAGACCATGTGAGCAGAAAATGTTTCCGACTAGGACTACATGTCAGGAAAAACCCACAATTAGTGTAATAACAGTGACAGTGCGAATGTGGTCATTGTTCATTTCAGACTAACACCTGTCATTAGCATTTAACATGGAGTACAGTATGTTTTTAACTCTCCTCTTTAGAATGATGAGATGATGACCCACTCTGAGTCAGGACTGACCACATATTGGCCCCTGACTGGTCACACTGTGAATTATTGATATCTTAAGAGGGGACATTTGCCCCTCCCCAAATTCTCCAGGGCCCTCTTTCAATCACCTCTGATTTGTGTTACTTGACTGCCCATATGCGATTGTGTGCCAACCCCCCAACCTTCCAAAGCCTAACACAGGGGCCCAGTCTGACTCACAAGCAGCTCACTGATCCCCACAGCTCACCCCCGTTGCCTTGGTGATGTGCAGCGCCACATCAATATGGCTACCGACTGGTGAAGGCTTGGGTGGGTCAGAGTCCTACAGTGAGAGTCCCTCTCAAAGAGGGGGTCCCTTTCAGTCGCCCACAGGAACAATTGTGTTCACAGAGCCAAGAGGAGATTCAGGCCTGGCTCCTTTTTTGTCTAAATGGTGCTCTATGCACAGGAGGGCTTATTAGATTAACTGAGAACACTAATCTTCCACACAGGCTCTCAGAGAGAAACCCACTAACTAAGTTTATTACCCTTCTTGTGGAAAAGCCTGGTTTATCTGACATCACAGTGCACTTCGTATATGCACCAAGTTCAGCTTAACCTCTGCAGCTGCTATGCAGTAGAATTATTGTGTAAGGCCTGCTAATGACCAGCAGTCAGCTGGAGATATGACCACAGCATTCAGACCTCATTAGGTAGCACTACACTTTAAAAAAATACTCTATTTACCACCTCATTAACACAAGGTCAATTACCCCAGACAATTTCTTTGTATTGTGTAACCTCTGATTCATAAACCACTAATTAAGCACCTGCCCATTAGCTTCTATCTGATATGCTTCAGAATTTCTGCTCCTTTATATGTACAGGGATATTGTTCATGTTTGTCTGGGGCAAAGCTGACATGCCATGTTACAGATCTGGCACTGGAAGAGGCAGAAATAAAAAAAAAAAACCCAAAGGAGTACAGGGGGTCCTCGACTTACATCATACCCGAGCATGGTTACGTCACTGGTTAGTAGTGCAGTGTGTATGTGCATGCTTGTGTGTAGGGAAGAGATCAAGAGAGGCTGTTCTCTAATTCCCAGTGCACTGTTTTTGCTGTGATGTTTATGTTTTATTTACTATTAGTGTTTAATAAGAGTTTGTGTGGATTAATGGGTGAGATGGGGGGTTAATAGTGCACTGTGCTAAGGCACCATCACTGTGGTCTTGCCACAAATCACCTCTCCAATGTGGTTACTGTTGTGGTGTATGCTAAAGCCATTAAAAAGAGCATTTCTATTTGGAGCAACGTTTCCTAAATGCTTTATTGTTATATGAGACAACTCATGCATGCTGCAGGCTGTTAAAAAAGCACTGTGCTGCTCAATAAACCCTCTGCAGCATCATTAGATGCATGAGTTCTGACTTACGTAAACATTTGAGTTACATCACACTCAGAGGAACCAAACCCTGACGTAATTTGAGGACCCCCTGTATTAATTTAAAGACAGAGAATCCCTACTGAACATACTTGGAGCAGACACGCAGATCCCAGTAGCGGATAAAGGTGTCATATCCACAGGTGAGGAGCTGGAAAGGAGACTCATACACAATATCCAACACACCTGCACCTCTGCGGAACTCTGAGCCAAGACACGACACCAGGTGACATCTGGGTGAGAAGGAGGAGAAGAAAAGGCACGAGAAGTTATAGACTGCTGTTTGTCAAACATCATGAAAGCAAGCACAGACATAAAAAAATTACAGGTGGAAGCTTCAAAGTGGCCACAGTAAATCCTCAAAACAAGTTGTTAAAAGTGATTTCAGACAAGAGAGGTTACTTTACACTTCAGTGTTTGTTCAACGTATTTGATTTACTCATAAGGTTGTCTCAAGGTCTTATGTCTCAGTTAACACATTAGTGTGAACCAATTCATCAGCTGTCATTCCAATCCAAATGCCTTCATTTGCCCAGTTAATCTCTCATTACCTCTAAATCCCACTATATTCCCATATTCCCAACATCCATAGACCACACAAAAGATAAATTAAGTCCTAGGAGATGGAGGGAAAAAAGTAAACACCTAGATGAATGGCCTGAGAAAGCAGATTAGGAGTGGCGCTATGCTCTATTCTTAGATGTGTATGGGAGAGAAAAAGGAGAAGAGAGAAGAGGGGCACCAAGGAGGAGAATGAGAGATAGAAGGAGGGGTGGTGGTGGTGGTGGTGGTGGTGGGGAGGGGTGCCTGTGTTAGCACCACGCTTCTATGATCACAGGCTGAACAAGCCTGCTGCGCCCTCCTCGCCCCCAGCCCACGCTGCAGAAGCCAGATTATTGTAGAATAACAATTTCATTGTTGCCGTTTAATTCCCTCCATGACCGTGACTGTGTGTGACTTGTGGACCTTTGATACCTGGTCCCTAGCAACTATTTAGAGGAGCCCAATGGCCATAGCGACCGCCCCCCACGTTTGGGGTCTCCTGTGAGCTTGTTCGCCAAGGGCAGACTGGTAATCCCCAACCTTCGCTCTGGGGGGGACAGGGGGGGTCTTATTAGACACAGGCTCTTTAAAAGATAGGCCTCCAGAACTAAAGGCAAAACTCCGGTGGGCCTAAAGACAAACTGCCCCCTCGGCCCATGGGTGTCTATGTTAAGCAAGAACCCATCATTTACCCCTTACTGCTTAAACAGAAGCTTATCAGCTACCTACAACTGTAGATGGAGCACTTAACAATGGAAAAAGTCAGCAGATGCCAAGAAAACAGCTTACACTTCTCATTACAGTAATACACATTGCATGGTTTTATGAACTGCTTAAAGAAAATGTGTAAACTTGGGTCAATATAGCACATCCGGTGTCTGTCTGGCCCTCTGCAAATGTCAAAGCATAAAGCGAGAAAAACAAGCGTCGTAAAAGAAGTCCTCACATCTGTGCTCTGATTTTAAAGCCAGTAATAGCACTGTTCCATGCACAGGAGCAAACACCAGGATTCTTAAATTGTTAGGTCACAGGTTTTATGTGTGCCATTTTTTTTCTTGGGAGGACCTATGAAGATTACAGGATGGAGGATAACCGTATAATCTTTCAAATTGCTGCATCTGCATGGCGGCCAGCCTTGTTCTTCCACAGCCAGCCCAGCGTCTGATCTGACAGCGTCACAAAGTATGTCGGGAAAGCTCTGTCAGGTGAAACCATACCTGCTCTCCTAGCTGTATGATGACAGGGGAGAACGAGAATTTACCAAATAAGAGCTCTAGATTATGAAAGAAGGGCTTTAGAGTTTGTTGAAAATAATGTCAGTTTTAGGTCAAACACACACACACACACACACACACACACACACACACACACACTCTATGCATAGCTGTGATAAAGTTTATATTTTATCCTTACTTTTTATGGAACAAATCTTGCAATACAGAAGGTATCTCAAATCAAAGATCATACCTGATCTCACTGTAGTGGTTAAAAATTGCTCCCCACAGCATAGGACATCTATTCTCATAAACAGGACCAATCAAAATATTAGAAATCTATGAGTTCAACAGCGGTAGACAGAATCTATTTTATGCAGGTAGCAAAGAGAGTGAATTCAGATTTTATTTTCTACAATCCTATATGGAGCTACACACTCAGAAGACAACTGCCAGGAAAACACTCTTTCTCCCTCATGTACATTCACATTTAGTGTAGTCAAAGACACACAGCTTCTCCGAACAAGCATAACCATATACCCAAAGAGGATTAGGGCTTTATTATGCCTTTTTTGACTGCTTTGTGCTACTTGTAGGGCAGTTCAGAGGTCACACACAGACAAGTTAGGGACATTGGAGGAGTGCAACCTGCTAAAGAGATCACAGACCAAATTACCACCAAATGCAGTGAGACAAAATAGAGGAAAATGTGTTATATTCTTGGCACTTTTAGACCACTCCTCAGAGCCAGCTGACCTTAATCCTCTATGACCCCAGATACATTTCAGTTCAAGCTGTGTTCTATATTTTCGTAAGAAAGGGACTTATATAACTGTAAAATTGCAGAAAAAATAGGCACTTTTTGCCTCTTTTTGCTTCCATGACCCCTTATTAACACTTTTTGATTATCCTAATAAAACAAGATGACAGGCAGTCCATCTATGTTTATGTCCAGATATAGTTCAAAAGCTGTTAAATACTAATTCTAGACTATAAAGAATGACATGTGTTAGTGATTAGTTGTGAGTTATGGTCTCAGGGTCATGAAGCAAAATGGAGGGGCTGGCCTCAACAGTTCTTACTTTCTTTTTGGCCATTTGGGCCACACACACACACACACACACACACACACACACACACACACACACTTATGAAAGGAAACTTCAATGAATTGATGGATTCTGAAAAGGGGAGAGGCTGAGGACATTTCTTTGGGTATTGGAGCCACAGAAAAGGTCATTTTGCACTGCTGCTCTTGTAAGGTTAAGTATAGAGGGTAAACTGGCACAGGGAAGCTATGGGAAACAGTCAGTGCCCTGAAAAGATGTGAGACATGTACATAAAGAGTCCTGCTGGGGTTTTCAGTGCCTAAAACAAACAGAAATTGCATTGCGCCGTCTGCTCCTCAGCCAATTTAGCCAAGAGTTGAAATAACCACCAGCCAAAAGCGAATGGAGGAAAAAGAGAAAAAAGAAAAAGCCGTGTGGAATGTCAGGGGGCAGGACAATGGAGACTTTTAAATGTCACACGCGTTCTCTTAAAAAACAATGAGATTGCAATTTGTAAAACACAGCTCCTGCCAGATCCAGACATTTAACCCCCTCTTTCGGGGAAGAATGTGAGGAATTTCAGTGCAATTGTGTGTTTCTTTGATGGCTTTTCTCTCTGTTTATCCATGACCAAGGCCCTCATGAAAAGTTAGGGGTGCTTATATAGCTCCACTTGTGTGGGACTCAGGGTGATCACTGGCCTCAGGGCCATACAGATGCACAAGAAACAACACAAACAAAACATTTCCAGTCAAATTAAGAACAAGATCTTGAATCATACTTTTGTAGCAATTTTTCCTTAGAAATCACAGTCCCTGACTGAAATAATGTTTTCTGACTTTGAGCTCGTTACATTAGTAGAGTCGGACAGTCTATTGTGTTTATTTCTAAGGTGACTATTTGTTTCGTCTCCTTTTTTGGACACAGAATGTAAAAAAAAATAGAGCAACTAACAGCAAGAACATCTATGTCTCTCATATACAGCCTCTCTGTTGCTCACTCCTGTCATACCTCAGTCTGTTTCCTCACCAGCTGGTCAGCTGTGCTGTTCAGACATGAGGGTGCGGGTGATCTTGGCCTGTACATGTCTCCTGCATCATTCCCCTTTCCAGTCAACACACACTGTTGAAAAAAGTGCCCCCATCTTTTGTGAACACATTAGAAAAATGTCAGGGGCACTTGTCTTTATCCGTAAAGTGGTTCTTGAGGTAAGCAGATAAACAAAAGAGAGGAATACAAGACCTCTCATCATTGTAATTGCCTTGCCAACACAAATGTTGTCAAATGCTGCTGATTTTTGAAAAACCGTTACGAAAAGGAAACTGACCTCATAAGAACTTACACACAGAGTATGAATACTTAAAATGTTGTCTCAGATTCTGCAATGAGCTTACTAACAAATTACAGTGCCTCCAGCTGTTTACTTTTTTGATGAGGTCTAGGCCACTTGTTTAACTTGTTTGTCACCAGTTTTTCTGTTTTTAAATGATCAATAATTTAAGACAATCTTGTGAGAATTAAACAGTGGTGTTTAAGAGTGTGGAAACATTTGATAATTTGAGGGATGTCTCCGAGTAGATTTTCTAGAATGATCACACTCATTTTTGCCAACTGCTTTAGGAGAAACAGAAGCTCATTTGCTGTTATATTATAATAAAGCTAGACATGAAACAATACTTTAAAAACTGCTAATAAATCTATGATGCTTTGACAGCATCATCACCTGTCTTTGTTGTGACCAACAGTCTGTAATAGCATTTACGATGTCTGCGCCGATGTCTGCCTTTATCAGTACAACTTTAGCCATCTTAATGTGTTGCTTCATGTTGGTAGTGGATGTCTGAGGATTATGCTGGTGGTCTGTCTGGGAAATGTTTAAAGAAAAAAGTCACAAAAACATACACACGCACACAGAGCCCCCATTCCACCACTCCCCTCCACTTATGGTTGTTTTCTTGACCCCTTTGTGACTACTGGCTTTGTGTTCTTCACAAGGTGCACCTGATTACTAGACGGGAAGACATTATGGCAAGACACATCTAAAAAAATGAGAAGAATAAAGTACACTGTCAGAGAGGACATGGAGGGCTACTGAGGTCTACCATGTTTACAAACCTACACATTAAAAACAAGCA
>JBBIGC010000145.1:18150786-18161334 GCA_037576955.1 Lepidarchus adonis
TCTCTCTCTCTCTCTCTCTCTCTCTCTCTCTCTCTCTCTCTCTCACACACACACACACACACACACACACACGCACATACACATCACAGCACTCCCTTGAGACTTGTGTATTGTCAAAGAGAAGTGTGAGACATTAAAAGGATTACAGACGATTAGCGTTTTTTAAAACGTCACCCTGAAGAACAACACACTTTTTCTTTTCTCGTTTTCTCGGCACATTGCTCATATTCTCTATTCCCAGTCTTATATCTTCTCCCCCAGTAGTGAATGTTGGGAAATAGTGCTCAAATGATAAACAGGTCACTTATCTGCACAAGACTTTTTTAGAGCATTTTCTCACCACTCCATAATAGAAGCAAACTGTCCTTCTTGCACACGCCCCAGATCATCGTTCACGAATTAATCATCTAGTCTGACTTTATTTAGTCATCATAAAAAGAGGGAACTCCACCCTCTGCGCTCTCACTGATGGCCCGTCATTAATTAGGCCGTATCCAGTACTTAAAAGCTTTTGCAGCTCTTCAGTTTTGTTAAAAAGCCCAAATGAAGTATGGCCGACGCCCGAGCTGTTGGAGATTAAGGGTTAACTACCTGCAAGGAAAACGTTTGTTTTGATCAAGAGCTTATCTGTCAGTGAGTAAATAACGATATAATAACGTAAAAGGTTCGTTAAGACACGTAACTACAGCAGCTGATCACCGCGCAGGACTGTTGTAAGATCAGGTGTGGAACTGAATACCTGGCAACTTTCACGGATGCTTTCCACTAAAGGCTGGATTAGTAGAACGGTGAGCCATACTGACCTATTACCACAAGGGGGCGCCGCCTCAAGATGGCCTTTCACTTTGATATATATTCTGGTTCACATATAATAGCCATACAGGAAGAAAAAAAGCATCGTTGGCACTTCGTGGATGGGTAGCAAGACAAGTGAGTGCACGAGGAAGCCAAGAGAGTCAAAGCCCAAAAAAACTCTCTGCAGTCTTCCAGTGGGAACCCTTCGATGGCATTCCCGAAAGCAATCTCCTTCCTCTGTTTCATACTTTGGAGACTTGTTTGAGTTGTTTTCCCTTCCTTTTTTTCATGTGTGCATCATGTTGAAGTGGCCCAGTATTAATGACCCATTAAAGCCAACAGTCTGACTCCATGGCTGAGCACTTCTGCATGGCCTAAGGCAGCACTGGGCTCCCCATTAACCCCACATCCAGCTCTCCGTCTCTCAGTGCCTAACCAAGCAGCAGGATGACTAACATGGGAATAAGTTGCTGCTGCTTAACCCACTGGGCAGAAAGAGCTCTGGCAGAGCGAGGGAGGCACTAGGAGAAATAAGAGAGTACAGTTCTCATTCCACTATACGAGGATCAACAACACCCTACCCTTTGAGAATGGGTTTAGTACAGACTTTTCCAGTCTCAGCAGTGGTGATTCCATCCACATACTGTACATATGTGTTTTCTCATTAGGAGATTTCTAAATCTTTCTTTTTGAGCTGATTTAGATACGCTACATAAGACAAACCAATAAAAATGCACATATTGCCAGTATACTACTGTTATTAAAAAATTCTGTACCAGATATATCCTGTTTAATGGTTGTTTGTATGTTTGGTGTTTTTCTTTGTGAACAAAAATAATTTTGAACATATCCACTAACTAATAACATTGTCCTATTTCCTTTATTCAAATTAATTATATGCCCAGTTATACATACATTTGAAAGAACCTGTGATTTGATAGTTTTCCTGAACCATTATTTTACAAAAGAAAATGTTTCCAAAATTTTATTTCCCCATCTTAAATGTATTTTGGGAACATAAATAAAATGAGAAAACTGAAATTGGGACAATGGCCTGTTCACCACCATGTTACATCATATTTCCTTCAAATTGCACTTTAAAATTATTTTCTAAGTGAGAATACTAATCGTTGTGGTTTTGGAAAAGTCTGACCAGCCCAAAAACCCCAATGGCCATTTTTTTTTTTTACCAAAAAACAACTAGAAACATAGACTCCCCTAACCACAGAACATGTTTTCACTGTCTTTCTATAAATATTTCAAAACAAGTTTTAATATGCATATATTAATGCAGTCGTGCACTATGTAGATTGACAATGGTTTTCTGGTTCTCCTGGGACCATGTGGTAATATTTATCACAGAAACATGACAGTTTCTCTTATTATGCATTTTGAGGGCTCAAAAGTCATGCACATCCAACAGTGGTTTCCAGCTTTACTTTCTAGACTTAGATTGCTCTGTATTACCTGAAGTTTTATACAATATGACAGTGAAAGACCTACATTCTTTTTGAGATATGTTCTTTTTTGACAATTCTGGCACAAGGTTCTGTACAATGTGGTGAGCCTTTGCTTGCAAAGACAAAAAAATTGTGTATAATACTTTTATAGTTAATCATGAAACCTTCACCAGTTCCCAATTCACCTGCTTATTGTGGAATGTTTGAAAACAGTTAAACTAGAATATTCCATGAACTGTTCACTCTTATTCTGCATGTGCCGTGTTTATCTTTATTCTGCAGAGTGAGTGTACTACTAATGTGTATATTCAGAAGTATGTATTTTCAAATGTATTTTCAACATAGATAATTTATAATAGATTATAAACTTAGAATAAATAATAGATAAACACATACGTTCCATAAAATGAATTGGATTTTGTCCAAAATACAAGTTAAGCAAACAACCACGACTTTACAGCTCCTGCTAAAGGCTTTGACCTTGGAACTGGGAACACGAACAAACAAACAATCAAACAAAACAACAAACCTTTATTTAACTGACAAATGAAGAAAATATTTTTCCTATAGTTTTACTGAACAACTTATTTTTTTAAAAATGTACACAATCTTAGAATTTGATGGCTGCAACACACTCAACAGAAAATAAGACAGAGGTGTTTATAATTGTGCTACATCGCTTTTTTAGAAATACATTTGTGATTGTTTTGGAACTAAGGATACTAATTGTAAAATTGGAAATTTTGTCTTGCTTGGTATAAAACATCATATGCTCAATAGTCTGTGGGGCTCTTGTCTATTTTTTTTCATGATGCGACATACATTTTTAATAGGAGACAAATCAGGAGTGGCAACAGGCCAGTCAAGTACATAAACTCTGAGTCTATGAAGTCATGCTAATGTCGTCCATGCAGAATGTGGTCTGGCACTGGATGTTCTGAAAACATGTCTCATTGTTGACCACATACAGCCATGTGAAAAAATTAGGACAACCCATTAAATATTCAGTTCTTCATTATGAAATGTTCACATCTCAATGTCAAATCTTGTTTTTATTTATCTCTGGAACAGAACATAATTAAATTACAGGTAAACAATAAAAATTAACCTTAATTTATTCATTAGACAAAAGATATTAACAAAAATGTGTATTCTAACTGAGGAAAAAGTTAGGACACCCTACCCCCTAATAGCTAGTGTTACCCCTTTGGCTGAAATAACCACAGTGAGATGCTACTTGTAGCATCTACCAATCTCTGACATCAGTCAGAGGAAAGTTTGTCCAACTCCTTAATTCAGAACTCTTTAAACTGTGAGATATTTGACAGGTTTCTCAAGGAATCTCAATTCTTTAGTTTTCATCCAGTCCTTAGTGAATTTACTGGTATGTTTTGAGCCTTTGTCATGCAGGGTCCAGATCTGCTTCAGCTTTAATGTTCTCACAGATGATCTCACATGTTCCTCAAGCATCCTCTAATACATGGTGGTTCATGGTGGATTCTATGATGATGAGCTGGCCAGGTCCGACTGCAGCTAAGCATCTCCAAACCATGACATTTCCACCTCCAAGCTTTACAGTTGGTGTGAGGTTCTTTTCCTGGAATGCTGTATTTGGTTTATGCCATGTCTGTCCAAATAATAAAATTTTGGACTCATCTGTCAGAAGAACACAATTTCAGAAGTCCTGGTCTGTGTCTACATTCTCTCCGGCAACCTTCATTCTAGCCTCGATGTTTCTCTTAGAGAGCAAATGTTTCTTCCTTGCACACCTCCCATTCAGGACTGATGCTCCACCATATCATGAAAGATGCTGGTTTTTTAATTATTTTGCTGATTACAATCTGCATTGTCATTTTTATCTTTGGCACAGAGAACTCAATTTTTTTTTTCAAGCAGAAATTAAGAGATGAACCTGGGCCCAGATAACTTTCTGCATTTCTGTGTTTCTGCATAAAGTTGATGCATGGCTTCCTCCTTGCATAATATAGTTTCAAATTACATTTTTTGATGCAGTGACAGACTGTGTTAAGTGATAGTGGTTTTCAAGCACCCTTGAACCCAGGTGACTTTATTTGTCACAGTAGCATGAGGGTGTCTTAGGCAGTGCGACCTAAAGGCATTAAGATCACATGTATACAATGTTGTTTTTCAATCTTACTCTTTACACTGAGGTGTCTTTATAATCTTTAAATCTTTTACAGATATGATGTACTGTAAATCTTACACTGAGAAGTGTTCCTTTTGAACTGACAAAAATGTTCTTTCACAAACTTGGGGTGAGCCACGCCCCATCAAGGACTGAACATTTGATGGATGCTACTTTTATATCTAGTCATAGTGCCTCATATGCTACAAAAACCTTTTTTTTTTAAATGGGATTTGAACTATTATATTTTAAAAACTGTGAGTGTTGCTCATTAACAGTGAAGGAATAAATGTTAGAACACTACAGAGAAATGTTGAGCATAAAGTTATGATATTAATTAATATATATATTATTTTTATTGTATATACATGCTCCTGCTGCTGAGTTTATTGTTCCTTCCTGGCCATCACATTTTCTTGTAATGATGACCCTGTGACCATTGCATATGATACATAAATAAAATAGAACTGAACTGGTATTACTGTATTTCATTTTTTATAGCACCAAAATAATACATTGTATAGTGAAATAAACTACTTTTAAAAAATGAACCTTTGTGATTCTTCTCTAGTCAGCAATAGTGTGAAAGTGCATTTACAGGAGAGAAACTGACCGGAGTAGGACATTTCTACCCTGACAGTGTTGACAACCATGTCTGATGAAGGCAAGGTGTTACCTGGATTTCGATTTCTGAATAACTAAAATATATAAGTTTAACGGTTATTACACAGTGTTACCAGTTTTGTTGTCACAACAACATGCCGCATATTTCAACACAAAGGACGATTCACGATTTGTTTGAGTGATACGTTTCTTACCCTAAAACATGAAGAAGTTTTAATAGTGTTGGTAAGTATATCGGTTTTGCTCTAGGGTGCATGTCATGTTTTTTTGTTTTTTTTAAACAAACCAAGTCAACGTGTTTCACTTCAGTTACTTCTGGTCATAAGGCCATAGAGCCACACACTCATAAGCACTAGTGGAAAAAAGAAAGAGAGATGAGCTAGAAAGAAGTGAGTGACTCCGTTTTGATGCTAAAGCAGAGACAGAAGTAGATAGAAGAGTGATTAATTTTGAGAAAGAAAAAGGAAAAGAGAGAGAAAAAGAGGGGGCAGGGCTGGAGGAGGACCCCCGCGGTGTTTGAGATGGATGTCGATGCTCCTGGGGTTAAGAGGAGGGCAGGCAGGCCCTGTGCCTGGCTGCAGGGAGTGGGCTACCTGCTGTTTGCCTCTGGGGCCTGATGGCTCTTCCAGAGAAACCAGAGTGGGACAGGAGGGGCTGAGTGGTGGAGGAGAAGCTCCCTGTCCTGGAGCCCAGTGCCCATCAATCCACCCGCTTTCAGTCATGTTACTGATGACGCTGGACGTCTCCCATCGCCCAACGCCTCACCACGGTAACACTTGACAGCACCCACTTACAGTCAGATACATCAGAGAGCAGAGCAAGAGAGTCAGCAAGACAAAACACACCCCAGGGAAGAGGACTCATTTGAGTACCAATGCTGCACTGTGCCGACTGAGGGACAGAAGCATTGTTCTCACTTTTAAAGTGTCCTTTCAGAGGGCCTCAGGGTGATGGACAGGCGTCACAGCAACACACACCGGCAGAACAAACCCAGAGTGAGGGACATGTTAATTGGAGGGAGGGAAGGAAATGGATAAACAAACACACTAATGGTGAGGAACCTCAACAGCAGAGCCACAGATTAGTACAGAATGCAAGGAATGTGATTGGACCAATGCAAGCATATGATCTTCAAAGTGAGGTCATAGTGATTTGATTTCATGGAGTCATTCACATCTGCTTATGTATGTGTGTGAGTGCATGTGGTTGGAAAAACTCTGTAGGTGTTAAAGCACAAATACACAAACACTGCAACAATTACCATTTAAACAAATATCAGTGGCTCATTAGGCTATCATAATACTACTGTGGAAGCTCTTCATAAAAAGATATTTACAGTAGGTTATGTAGAATTCTAGGCACTTATAAGCAACTTTTCAGTTTCTTAAACAATATATAACAACCTGGTGAGAGAAAACTTTACAAAGCTCAAGAAACAGATTTCCATCAGCTGTCACCTGCTTAGTACTTGAAAAAAAACCCTTCACACACTTTTTAAAACTCAATCATGTAATAAAAGCTGTGAAATCGTTTGACCACCCCATTAACGAGCAGTCATTTTCCTTGTTCTTATCCCTCTGTACCGAACGCACTAGAGGAACACTCTTTCACAAGTACAGAGCTCGTTAAGCAAGTACTTTCTAAAATATTTAGCCATATGGAGAAAGGTCTTTCCCTGGCATCTACTTATGAAAATCTTTGGCTGCAGATACTGTAACTTATTCCCATACTTAAGTCAGTGTTTTTTTCATAGCTCCACTGGGTTCACCCAAATATACTTTTTTTTCATAGAGCATATGTTGGTAATATATATACCATATGAACATGCGAAACAATGTGGTTTTAGCATCTACCATTCTGCCATTGTTGAAAAATTTTCTTACCCCCCTCACACTGCTTGTTTTTTAGCTCAACTGAGCCAGTACAATTTACAGGGTCAGTGTATATGGACTATTACAAGATCATTTGCTTTGTACTATAACAACAATTCATCATGAAAACATTTTTTTCAGCGTTTCATTCATTCAAGGGTTTTTCACTGTTCTTATGTGGGAACTAAAGCGCAGAATATTCAGAAAGGGTCGAAATTCTGAAAATTGTGGTATTATTATTAATTGTGTGGGGGGCTACATTGTTTTTGGTCTAAGGGCTGTGGCCTGGGTTGATGCAAGCTTGGCTGCTGCACTCTATCACACAGCCTGCACACCTCAACTTCTGGGTGGTAACTTAAAGAGCAGCATCATGCTCTATATAAACATCTTGTTGGTGTCCAGTCCAGCAGTTAGCCAAAGATCAGGTCAGACCTACCACTTGACACAAACATGCACCGCTCTCTGTCGCTGTCCCTCTGTCTGTCTCTCTGCTATGTCGAGTCATTACAGGCTTTACTCCAAAGAAAATGTCTGCATTCTAAAGTGACATTTTAGGTCTCTCTAAAATATTATTCTTGCACCACTGATGAGCCATCGCTTTTCACTTTAGGACAGTTCAAAGAAAAAACACCAACTGTTAATAGAACTTTCATCTTAAAGAGGTCCCCTTATTTAGGTTCTTGAGAAAACCATAAGTGGTCCTTCTATCATGTTGCTTAAAAGAACCCTTGATGACACCCATTTTTTAAGACTGTAGAGTGAGTAATCACAAATGTAACTTTACTCAGCAGTTGTACTCGTGTTTTTGTTGCGAGAGTTTTCAAAATGGAAGTTGCTGCTGAGCTTTTAAATTATTTTTGTTTTGTTGGTGAATACAATATTAGCAGGATAATACTGCAAGTCAGTTTGGGTGTTTTGATTATAGATTGACTCATGTTTTGCTTGATACTGCAAAACTTTGTTCTTTTCTGGTAGCAGCTCTCTGGAGTTAAAGAGAAGAAAAGCAGAACTTAGGCAGGCATTTTTGACTTTGTGGCTCCTGTGGCCATGGAAATTTACATGTCATAAATATGACTGATGCCTGATGTGACTTCAATGTAGGCCACAGGCATTTCTCTTTGGGATTCATGCTTGATAACATCCTATTTTGCATCCTCTGCCAAAATGATGACGGAAGCATTTATGAAAAAAAGAAGCAATCATCCTGCCACCCTCAACCTAGCATGTCCAACACTTCACTGTTTTCAGCCTAAGGCAACATCAAGCTCTACATATCACTGTTTCATTATTTTTTCACAGGACTCATGCTCAGGTCTGGGGTCCATTTGTGAGAATGTTGTGTTGGACTCCTTCCAAATGTTGCCTTGTTCTCAGTGCTTTGACCATTCACATTCCCCATTGGCTTTTCACTCCCCCTGCCCTTCTGCTGGGCTGCTTTTTACATCTTTACTCTGCTAATACAATAGGCCTGCATGCAACACACACACATGCACAGAGGCAGAGGCTGTAAAAACACTGGCAGGTCACCACTTCTTGATATTAGCAGTGAGAAGTGACTGAATGTCTGAGACGGCTACGAGCAGACTCGGTTTACAGCGGTGTAACTCCCTTGGCTTAGGCGTGACATAAAAAGGCACATTGCCACATGAGTGTGAGGAGCGAGCACAAGGGTAAGCAAGACTACACGGGCAAAGGTGAACGCCACCCTTTGTGTATATGGAGCTGGGCTGGGGAAAAGCGTGGGAAATTGTTCCCAATAGCTGGCAAATGGCATTGCACAGACCTGAGTGGGTTTAAAGCCACAAAGTGACGGAATCCTTTCACTTTCCCCTGATGTGCTATAGTGTGGCAAAGTACAGGGCTCCAGCATGAGCTTGTGCTAGAGGTATTTTATTGATTAAAATCCCAAATGTGTCTGAAGATCCTATTGAACACTCACATGCAAGTATCCATACTGCCTGGTTATGTCAAACAGTAACCTATTTGTGGATACATATTCCTTTAATCTTCTGAAATACAAGTATATTAAGATCCAATGGCTACATATCTTTCAGATCATGCTCAACCAAGGCACAGTTACAGTGCAATCAAAGACAGGTACACTGCATGCTCAGAGCAGAGAGTATACTCCTGGTCAGGCCTCGTGATTTGGTAAGTTTATCTGTGATGTCCGGAGAGGAGACAGGCCACCACGATCACAGATGTTGGATCGGAAGCTTGGTCTGGGCGTTAGGGATTGTAATTCTGTAGTCTTATTTTTTTTGTTTTTGAGTGGAGCTGCAAGGGATTGAATTTATCCATGAATGCATTGCTCTGTGAAATCTTCCAATTACATTGACTAAAAGATTGCAGGTCAGTGACGTATGCCTCAGTTTCATTTCATTGACACGTCAGCTATTATTCAGAATTTTAAATGACTGGTAATCCAATGAGTTCCAATATAATAAAGTAGTAATAAATGTGTGAAATTGAATTAAAACAGAATAAAGGGGATTAAATGAGTTGGAACTGGTATTACATGAACTCAATGTCCTCATTCAACTCTTTGTTCATTCTAACCATGGGAGAGGAAACAATTTGAAGACACAGAAGCAGGAGAAACATGGACAAATCTGACAAACTCTGCCTCTGTCTGTTCATATGCATTTAGGTAGTCCTTTCCATGTATCTATGCTGCAGTGTGAAACTTTGTGGCATTTGTGGCAGCTGGTGTCACAAGAATTCTGTCTTCAAAAAATTAACCCTTTCTTTTAGCTTTAGCTCATCAAGTAGCTTGTTCATTATGTTACTGGTCTGGTTAAAGTTTTAATGAAGAATCGAGCGGAGACCACTAGCACAGTGTCAGTTCTCAATGTTAAGATTGCTGAACCTGTGGCTATAATGAATTTATAATTAATAAAAACAAAAAATGCACCACCAATTTGAAATTTTGTCTTTGCGTCAGCTTGAAAAAAGTGGCCAAACTATGCAAAGAAAAATCGTATGCCCTAGGCAACATTTCA
The DNA here is from genome assembly GCA_037576955.1 of Lepidarchus adonis. NCBI lineage: Eukaryota > Metazoa > Chordata > Actinopteri > Characiformes > Lepidarchidae > Lepidarchus > Lepidarchus adonis. The sequence continues at coordinate 18,160,685 of JBBIGC010000145.1, forward strand.
GCAGCACCCACAGCTGAGATGGGCAGATATTTCTTTGAACTGTTACATGGTCTCCTGTACAAAGTCTCCTGAACAAAGCATGATTTACAGTCTTGTAAACACAAGAGAAGTGGCACAGAAAATTCTATCTTTAAAGGCAGCGCCTCCTGTGAATTGTCTTTATCATCCCTTTATTCATTTGAACCATAAAAACTACATTAAAATCATCATAATCACTAACATTTTGATACCAAAACTTTTATTATTTTTGGTTTTGTAGATGTCATGTGCCTTCTTTCTCTACATCTCTCTCAGATACACCAATGTGTTTCACAGCCCTTTTTCTCTAGCCCTATTAAAAGCTGCCTTTTTAATCTCAGGCCCCACAGACACTCAGTTGGCCAGAACAGCTGTGAAGACAGGGTTAGGGTAAGGGTGACTCCCACAAAACTGAGAGGAAAAAGGCAGCAGAGAAGAAGAAAGAGATTTCAGTGGCCCACTGGGAGTGTGACTCGTCTCTCAATCATCCCTAGCTGAGCTGCAGAGAGAGCGAAGAGAAAAAGAGACAGAAAAGAGAGAGAGAGAGAGAGAGAGAGAGAGGGAGAGAGAGAGAGAAAGAGAGAGAGAGCTGCACAGGGAAGATGCACAGTGATTAACTATAAAAAAGGGAT
>JBBIGC010000145.1:18175340-18188788 GCA_037576955.1 Lepidarchus adonis
ACACACACACACACACACACACACACACACACACACACACACACACACACACACACACACACACACACACCCCTCCCTGCTTCTCATCTATAAATACCCTCTCCTCAGTGACGGCTGTCAGGGCCTGTAACCTTGGCTTCTCCACTAGTGCACTGATTTATGGTGGGGCCAGATTGAACTGACCTTGCACTTGGTCTCAAGCAGTATAAGTAATGGCGGGTCATCAGCACTGAAACTGGCGGCCATCTTGGCGCAGGGCTAGCGTGTTGCCTTTGTCTGTGTCTCTGTCTGCTCCCTCTAAGTCCTGGATCTGCCAAATGGACGTGAGTGGTCGGCGCTTTCTGAGCTATTGCACAGATCTGTCGGAATAAGAGCTTAACTGCAGCGGGGATCAGGCAGCGGTCAGCGATAGCTAGCTTTAATTTCATGCCTAATTTCTCCCTGTGCTCAAAGAATTGATCTTCCTCCTCTGTCTCTCTAACCTCGGCCTGGCTGTCGGGAGCCCCCGCCGGACGGGGCGTGATGGGGGCCAGCCTCTAGCCATCCATCACCCACCTCCCTAGCCCTGGATTCATGGCCCCGCACTGAGCAGAGCAGCTCTGATGAAAGCCAAGGCACACAATGAGCTTATTTGATCTTCATAAACTCAACAGGGCAGATTCATCAAACAAGCACTCACTGCTAACCAAAATTCATTCTTATTACTCAGTGTGGGCCACAAGTACTATACTTCATGTTCGAGTACAAAAGACACCCACGTACGAGCAACTCATGCACACTTATTCATGAGGACAGGTTCCAATGGTATGTGCAGAACCACTGGCTTGTTTTATTACAGACTACTGTAATACTCAGCAACAATTCATTTTGAGGGTTTTGCTTTATATTACATATCATCTATACACAATAAAAGTAAAATGATTCCTTAACCAAAAATCTATCAACGTATGTTACATCATCAGCAATTTTTTTCTGCAAAGCTGTACAGTAAAACCTTTGCTCATGTAATACTGCAGACAGTAAAAATAAATATCCTAGCTACCATTATATGTCCAAATTAATTTAAAGCATCAGTGCAAAGTTGTCCTTTTACTGTTGACTAACCTTAAAAGTTACGTAGATTACCTGCTATGTCCTAGTTTTTCTTTCATTAAAAAACATTTTCTGATAAACTTGCTATTTACTATGCATAATACAAAACTATAACAATTGTAAACAGAAATAAAACAATCTGCAGCTCCCACAGATGTAAAGCCAGCTCTCACAAATCCTTTAAAAAGGCTTAGGAAAAATTGGATGGTGTATAGAGGGTTTTTTCATGAGATAACATGTGAAGACTCCATCACAATAACCAAACAGTTCACCCCCCTGGCCATTATTTTTAGATGGAAACTACAAGCTTGATGCAATAAAAACTCTCATATCATCCTCCAGATCCTCCAGCCCCTGGAGGCTTTCCAGGAGATGACCTCATAGACAGAGTCTCCTTTAGAGGTCAGTGTTCACAGCTCTCTGCAAAGGCTTTACCTTGTGCACGCATACACATAAAAATATATAGTGGAGGAAATAATTATTTTACCCCTCGCTGATTTTGTAAGTTTGCCCACTGACAAAGAAATGATCAGTCTATAATTTTAATGGTAGGTTTATTTTAACAGTGACAGAAAATCCAGAAAATCACAGTATATAAAATATATAAATTAATTTGCATTTCAGTGTGTGAAATAATTATTAGATCCCCCACCAACCATTAAGAGTTCTGGCTCCCACAGACTGGTTAGATACTCCCAATTTCACCCACATTAAAGACACCTGTCTTAACTAGTCACCTGTATAAAAGACACCTGTCCACAGACTCAATCAATCAGACTCCAACCTCTCCACCATGGGCAAGACCAAAGAGCTGTCTAAAGACATCAGGCACAAGATTGTAGCCCTTCACAAGGGTGAAATGGGCTACAAAACTATAAGCAAGAAGCTGGGTGAGAAGGCGACAACTGTAGGTGCAATTGTTCAAAAATGACCATTAATCAACCTCAGTCTGGGGCTCCACACAGGATCTCACCTCATGGGGTGATGATGACCATGAGAAAGGTGAGAGATCAGCCTAGAACTACATAGGTGGAGCTTGTCAATGATCTCAAGGCAGCTGGGACCACAGTCACCAAGAAAACCATTAGCAATACACTATGTCGTAATCAATTAAAATCCTACAGTGCCCGCAATTGTACAATTGTCAGAAGGGTTGCAATAGGAAGCAACTAAACAATCAGTTCTTGATGTTGATGTGAAGAAGGCAGGAAAATAGGCAAACAGTAGGTCTGAGATACTTTGATTAAGGCCTTATTGTAATGGCCTAACATCTGAGTCAGAATATCTCCTAAAAAGCAGGTCTTTTTAGCGCATTAAATATCTGCAGTAGTTAGTACCTACTGAAAGTGATTCAAGCAAGTATAACGGGAGAATTGACGACAGGATCACAGGTACCCAAGGCTCATTGTTCATGTGGGAAGCAAAGGATAGCCTATCTGGTGCTTGACATCAGAACCGCTACTGATTTTACAAGTGAAGGCTGACTATACCAAACAAAAGGGCAGAACACACAATGCACTACAGTCAGAGTTGTCTTGATAGCATTATGGGGACCTACTCATTAATAAGCAGATGGTATACCTGATCAGTGCATACACTGTTTAAAACCAACAAGTTTTGTGCCATTGTATACTGTGATATTGTCATACTGTTGCAACTCTACCCTATAGCAATGCTTTGGAAGGTTGGAACGTCTCAAAGCAACTTCCATATAATGAATGCCAGGGCCCAAGCAGAGCACTGCATAGAGCCTCACACTGCCTCTGCCACTTTGTCTTCTTCCCATAGTGCTTCCTTGTGCCAGTACCTTTCTAATATAACCCTTTCCAGTCATTTATGCTACAGTACAGTAGCTCTTCTGACCACATTTGTCACCACTTAAAAAGTTTACCACTTGACTTTCCTTGGACTATCTGTCAATGCAATGGTGACTTACTTGATCTAGCTTAATAAATACTTTATTAGATAACATGAAGTGGGCTGCTCATGAAATTTCACAAACCCATGTTGAAGAATAGAGGATAGGCAAATTCTGAAACCAAACTGGTGCTGGTTTAGTAGTCTCAATTTGAGTTTGTATAACGGAGGGATCATGTTGAGGTTGGAGGGGTAAGAAGTTCTTTTAGGTAGGGAGGAGCGTTTCCATAGATGCACTGGTGGGTCAGCAGGGAGATCTTGTTTTTCGATCCTGGCTGAGATTGGAAGCCAGTGAAGTGAATGCAGAACAGGTGTAATATGTTCATATTTCCGCACTCTCATTAGGATCCTTGCAGCACTGTTCTGGATATACTGTAACTTCTGAAGGTTCTTGCTTGAGATCCCAAAGAAAACTGAGTTACAGTAATCCAGTCTGAATAATTATTTGACCCGTCGCTGATTTTGTAAGTTTTCCCACTGACAAAGAACTTATCAGTCTATAATTTTAATGGTAGGTTTATTTTAACAGTTTTGTAAGTTTTTTGTAAGTCCCATTTATTCTTTTTTTAAATACCATTTTAATAATAGCTCCAATTATGGAAAGTCTTTTTTTCTTTACTCATTTTCTATTTTCTTTCCTCTCTTTAGTGTAAGTAGAGAAATATGTTTTAATGTTTTTGCCATTTTGAAGGAGAATGCAATGTTAGTGAGAGCGCATAAAAAATTTAAGTGACAGTAGGATTTACAAAAGCCTGGACAAACAAAATGTTCATACATTTATTTAAACTTACAGTTGGAGGATTTGTGTAATTTTCTGTTAAAATGTTTCCTGCAATACAAACAAAAATACTTAAATAAACAATTTAATTTATTAATTTACATTTTATATATCCTTTGGATACTTTTGTTACTGTGCATTTAAAATAGACCTATTAATTTCTATTTAATGTTCTCAGATCTGACTGACTGACTGTGTTTCACCCAAAAAACACTCCAGACCGAACTGTATGAAATATACTAAGCTGCCATATACATAAGAACAAACTTCAGTTACTTCTTTCAGATGTGTGGATTTTTTGGAAGGCTACACAATTACATATTTACTTTCCAGGTGCCAAGAACAGCACAGTGTTTAATCATCATCTTCTGCTCCTATAGCTCAGCTACAGACTTTAATGTAAATGTGTACCTAAACTGTTTTAGCCAAATGATACATTGCAAATGTACACAATCCACATCACAAATATAAGGAACTAAAGGTGCATTTGACAAATTACACCCCTCCCAAAAAAAATAATAAAATAATTCATGATATAGGCCCACCAAGCATAGAAGGCAGGTTTGAAGGGCTTCTCACTATCAACATGAGTTCAGTTAGGACAGTTAGGACTTTGGCTCTGCTGCTCTGTTACTGTTCATTTAAGTGGCTTGTAATGTGGTTGACACACTATTAAAAGCTTACAAATTCTGCAGCTTCTTTAGTACAGTCACTATCTCTTATGTACTCCCCATTCAGCAGAGCTTCGAGCAAAAAATGTTTGCCACAGACATTGTCTGTATTTTAGCCAATCTTCTTGCTCTAAAAAGGCTGAGCTGATGCCAGGCCACTGGTGCAGTAGATTCAAGTGGTGGTATTGATGCATGTCGGGGCTACTGATGGCATAACCTCCAGGTGGTACTAACAGGCACTATGTTATCAAAATGGGCAGAGCTCTTTGTCTAGGCATTGTCAAGTCATTTACCATTTAATCCACAAAAAGTCCTTTAGGAGCATAACAAGCATTTCTCCGATAATGAAATCAGTGGGTGACGCACAGACATCGGTGAGGGATGGCATACTCCGAGCGCACTAGTGACACACAGTCAATCCTTATTTACTTAATTGCATGGCAAGTGGTTCACGTGGAGCTATTTGTCTCTCTGTCTGTCCCACTGTTTGTCAGGATGTTTCATCACTGCCTGGGTTTTGTATCTCTGCTCCCATCTGTCCCTGTCTGTATGTGTGAGCTGGCAGAGAGACAGAGCATACCCCATCACTGCTGGCACAGGCTGCATCCCCACAACCCAGCCATAAATCCTGAAATAACGGAATGCACAAAGATACGCTCCAGACTGTGCCACTGCAAGAGCCAGGGAGGGAGGGAGGGAGGGAGGGAGGGAGAGAGAGAGAGAGAGAGAGAGAGAGAGAGAGAGAGAGAGAGAGAGAGAGAGAGAGAGAAAGGTATAGGAGAGAGGGAGAGAGACATAGAGAGAGAGAGACACAGAGAGAGAAATAGAGTGAGAAAGTGCCTTTGGCTCCACTGATCCAATTAGTAGGGCTTGTGTAGCTGCTCTCTCTTTCTCTCTCTCTTTTTTCCCTCTCCTCCCCATCTTAATTGGAAGCCGGAGAGACCAGTCGAAATCGCATTAACAGAGGTCCTGACAGAGAGGACCATCAATCTTTTTTTATTACGGTGTAATGGGGGTTCTTGGGAGCCGCGATTCGATTTGTCACCGGCCTCGTTCGCTGATAACAGGCATTTGTCATCACTTTCCCCCTGCGTTAATGTTATCATCCCGGGTCTGACAGCTGCCTCCATCCAGGGAGTGCCAGCGACACAGCACATCCGTCAACATAATATTTCCACGGCCAAGGGGACTGCAACAGCAATAAGCCACATTAAAGCACTTATGAGAAGAAAATCTGTTGTCATTAATTAAAATGTTAGAGGGAGCAGCGGGTCTTCTTTGTGAGGGTACTGTGTCTGTTTGTGTTCTTTACGAGGTCGGAGGGAGGTGGCAACGTTTTCAAGCTTGCTCCATTCTGTTGTAAGATTTTAGGTGTGTTCTTTTTAGATACAGATTTGAAAACATGCAAGTACATATAGTGACCAATGCTGTGCACACACTGCAGGCTGTGGAAACATAAGAACATTTCAAGGCTATATTAATTAACCAGTGCAGCACTCCAAATAAGGCTAACCTTGTTTTCCCTTCCCCAGCCACAAGGAGGCAGAGTTGAGTCTGCAATGACAGGTGCTGAAGAGATGGTAGATTCTTCTGCTGCTAATTAGACCACCATCCTCTCCTCCTGCTGACCTACAGGACGACAGTCATTCCATCAGGGGAGTCAATTCAGAGTGAAATATTAGCCTGTATTTAGTGCTGTGTGAAGAGCCACGGAAGCTGGGTGTAAATTTAAGAATAACAGCAACCCACTATCAGTGGGACACATTGGATGGACTTTAAAAGGGCACCCTGGCTAAAATGAAAAAATGTGACCATCACTACAGTTATAGATATGCTATGTTGCTATTTTGATATCCACTACTTGCAGTGGTGCTAAAATAGTCTAGAGTGAAGTAACTTTACACTGATGATGTATCTTGAAGGTAAGCAAAACTAAAAAAAATAACAAGTACTTTTGAACATATATTTTGGGAATTAAATGTTTTCTTTTTCCACTTGCTAGGGAGACAAACAATTTGTGTTACTGGTAAAAGGCTGAATACCATAACTTTATTTATTAAGTTCTGAAACAGCAGTACATTACTGAATGTCTTTATTGTTATAGGGAATTTCCAAAAAAAAACATTTGTGTAATGTATGTTAGGTTTTGCAGTTAAATAATATATATTAAATAATAATCTATAGTAAAATACAAAGTATTCAAAACTGTGGATTCTGTCTAATATATGGGACTAAGGAAATGCTGTCCTACAAGCACTATTACATAACATAACTTGTTATATGCTAGTAGTATTAAAAAAAAACCAAAAAACTTTACCGTTTGAATATAATTTGTTTGATAAACAAAACAGGGTTTAATCACTTTTTTAAACTCCTACATCAGAACAATATATAAATAAAGTTAAATCATGACTTAGCTGTAAAGGTTGAATGCAAAATGAATACAATTTTACTACAATAATCACATTATTAGTTAATGTAATACAGTTGCAGACATAATTTTATATACAAAAATAGCTGTCTTACAATTACGTCACTTCCGCCACAGCGATGTCACTTCCTGGGATGCCCATGAAGTCGTTTACATGGTTGATATGGAAATTGATATTAACATCGAAGCTAACAAAGAAGAATTAATGTAAATATGATTTGAGCAGATTTTATTGTCATTTCTAAACATTCTGTACCTTAATGGAAGATTGTATGTTTATGTATAAGTTATGTAAGTATATTGTACATATATTTGCAAGTTATAAAATTATCAAAATATGTCAAACGACGTGCCGATTTCCCACAGAATACTGTAGAAATGTAATTTCCACCATACTTCCATAATTTATTGATTATAATTTATATTAATTTATTGGTGGAATTACACATATGTTAATAAGGTAATCAGGTGCTCCTAATCGAAGGAACCCCAGTTACCTCTTACCTCAAAAATGAAACCTGTTATTTAAGACATGGTTTTGCTTCTTTACTGGTTATTGTTGTCATAGTCGCTCAAAATGTGACATGGACTTTCATTACTTGTTAGGCTCATCAGCCTCGTATGCCCATTCCAGTATTTAAAGTCTCAAAGTCTGGACAACAAATATGTTCTGGAGTTAAAGGGAAGCTGTGATCCTTTAAGTGATCCAAGGCCTCGAAAATGTGTCACGTGTCATGAGGGTCTGAGAGTTAGGCATGGAGAAAAGTGGGAAAGGATACAGAACCTTCCACCACTGCCTTTGTTTAGATTTTTCCAAAGTCAGATCAACAAAAGTCCAGCATGGTTTTCCTCTTTGAAAGTGAATCTGAGCGCAGCTGCTGAACGAGGCCCATGGAGATCATGTTTAGGCAGTGACCTTGAGCCCAGTGGACGAGCACTTGGGGGGGAAAGCTGAAAGCCAGACGCGATTTAGCTCACTATTTCTCTTCTTGCACCAAGAGACGCATGCGTTTCCTATCATTTGTCTACGCAGGCCTCTTCTGGGGAGCTAGCGAGACTCACACACAGATGGAGCGCCACTGCCCAGGGGCCAGTGAGGCCAGCAACTCGCTCAACATCTCTTCACCTGATGGAGCTGATCTGAGCTTAGCTGAGGGGCCACACCCAGCCTGCAGCACTGAGGGCAAGATGGAAAGCAGCTACACCACACTACACCACAGAGGACAAATTGAGGAGTAATGTATTTTAGTCAATATGATTACTTTCTCTTCTGTTATTATGATGAAATTTATGTTGGGTTATTTAAAGCTAGCATTAGCATAGCTCATGCATCTATTACAGGTGCTGGAAGTGAGCCACACTTCAGCCAGAGTCATCGTTTTAAAGGGTGTGTCCGGATGAAGATGAGCTCAGTGCCCACAGAGCAAGGTGAGACGATAACCCTTTCGTTAATTAAGCATTAAATCCGCCTCCTCAGTGAGTTAATGAAGCTTCTATGGGCTGGCACCAGAGTTGCTTGGCAGGGACTGCTACGTCTCTACTCTGCTATGTAAGCTTTTATAGCCTTGCTCCCCTGATGCTTTCAAGTACAACAGAATCATTTAAAAAGGTCTTTATTTGCTTGTTACAAAAGGCATATTCTGAAAAGTAATCTCACCACATATATTATAAAATATATTTGGGGTGGTTGGCCAGCATCAGTGTTCATCCCTCACATGTAAAATATGACAACCCTGTGCAAGCACTGTACATACCTGACAGTCTTGGTATGACTACAAATTTACAAATACTGCAAACCTTTTAAACATGTAAATGTGAGATTGCTTTTTAGTTAAAAGAACCATGGGAAGAATTGAGCTAAATGAACTAAGTTGTATTGCAACAGCTCTGCACCATCACTGCGATGCATCAGCAACAATGGATAACTTACTCATTCACAATCCTGAATGAATAGAACATGTATTCATGTAGTTGTTTGATGTATAAATAACATTCTGTAGTAAACAATATCATTTATAACAAAGATTCAAAACAAAAGGACTTTGGTTTCAATGTTAAAGAAATGAATTCAGTAAATACAACATTAATTAGGTTTCAAGCTAAATAATCTACACATTTCTTAAGATATAAAACATTTCATTTGAATAGACAAGATGACTACATAAATATTCTTGGCATTCTTTCAAATTCTATTAATATGTGACATAATGGCCCCTTAATATATGCACTGGCTCAGAAAATAGTTAACTGAACCATACAGAATATTAAATTCTCTCAGCTCAGGGACAGGAGGAGGAGCTGTCAAACTCAAGTGAGCCATTTTCTAGTGTTCCATAACCATTCATCTTCTTCAGTTTGAGCTGATCCGGCTGACTGAGGGCCTGGCTCTCAACCACGGCCTCTTTAGTGGCAAACATCTGACTGATCTCCACAAACGTCTTATTCTTTGTCTCAGGAATGACGAAGAACACATAGATAGCTACTGTTAAGCACACACTGCTGAACACTAGGTAGCAGTAGGATCCTGCTGACATCTGTGACAGAAAGGCAAAAGAATACAATCGTAAACAAGCTTAGACCAAAGGAATGGTGAGATGTTAAAATGGCATATGAAGGGATTGTGAAAGTACATGGGGAAATATAAAATTCCAGCACGACCACAATCTCACTGCTGTCTTACGCTTCATAAGCCAGTACACTGAGGTTTGCTTTATTGACTTCTTGGAATCACATATCTAGTAATTTACTGTGTTCTGGCTTTAGATCAAACTATACTGCTCCTAAATGTCTTTTTAGGGAAAGTATACAGTTTTTACTTTCATACACTCTACACAAGTTGACAGTCTATTCTACTTGTGTTGTACTATGGAGGCATTTTTTGTTTCAACATATATGTGTCATTCCAAAGTAATCAAAATGGTTGCTTTACTGTAATACAACTTTCTGTGAGGAAAAACTGGCAATATTAAAAGATAGTAGAATATATGTTAAAATAATGACAAGGCTTTTCTGTTTTGCACTTTTCTTTTTAAAAAGTTGCATAAAGTTAACATTGCATGATACACTGAATATATAAGCAGTTGATAGCACCTGTAAGAAAGGGAAGATAAAGCCAATAGTGAAGTTGGACATCCAGTTTAGAGAACCCCCCACAGTATATGCAGCAGGACGATGGGACTGCTTAAAGAGCTCAGCCGTGATAAGGAAAGGAACACCAGCTTAAAAACAAAAAATAAATATATTATGTTCATATTTGAAACCTAGTATTTATTCCAAAATTTATTAATTGTTATATAAAGCATGCATTGTTAAGTAGATATATATATACACTTATATATTATATACATAAATGCATAAGTTTATGCATTTCCATAATGCAACAGTTCATGGTGGGAGGAAGACAATAAAGTAGCTTTATGAGCTGCTCGTTATCTCAATATGCAGGAAGCAGGGATTGTTCCAGTGCTTAACTTGTAATCCCTTTTGGTTACAAGTGAAAAATAAGCAGGCGCAAGGTGTTTTTTCAAGTCATGAATTCAGGAACAAGCCAAGCGGCGGCTTCATTATTTGTGCATGATAATTGCAGAAGAAGGCGTGCTGCAGTTAAACTGATATGGAGCTCTGGTTGTAATTCATTGTTCATGCAGGATTTTGTCTTAAAAAGCCATATTCATCATTGTTTATGAACAATGAGCCATAAAAAATCCTAATTAAAGACGTAATTACAGCGATTGAGACTGCGGCCTGAGAATGAATTATAGATTTTGGAGTGGGGTTGGATAATACATCAACAGAGTAAAGTGCTTGCAGTCTCATTCATCATTTCAGCAGTGCTCCTCTGCTCCACTATTGTGGCATGCATAAACTCCATACCTGATATTGATATATAACTAAAAGAGCAACTTATGCACTTGGCAACTTAGGAATTTTATACCCCTTTTGATTCCAAGTTACCAGTGGTGTGCTGTTCAGTTATAATCTATTTCATAACAAAAGGTTTAGTATAAATTAGAGTAAAATAAACTGCACTTTATAATTAGACTTGCATCTCCTACTGTGCTATCATTTCATGATTATGAATGATCAGAACGTTAAAGGGCAATTTCCAATTCTAAAGCATAAAACAATTACTAATTCATAGAGATTTATTAAATTTACTAAACAAGAAAATAGTATTATTAATTAACTAGCCAAGTAATGTGAGTACATATTAATCACATTTGTTGCTAAGAATTTTAAAACTGAGGAAGCTTGAAGACTTTTTTCTCAAACGTTATCGTCTGACTTTTGGCCTCCAGGTGTCGCTATTTCCCTTTTTCCAGACGTCGTGGGGAATCTGGGGTCAAAGGATGGCCATCTGTTGATCCAGTCTAAACAATACTCTAGAGACCATGTCTGAGCATATGCAGTAAGACAGTAGTGTTTCAAATGAAAGTTAGTTGTTTAAAAGACTATAATGCATAGCTCCATCACTTACCTGGCCCTATACAGAACCCAGCAATGATGCCAACCACACAGCCCACACTTACATATTTCATGAAATGCACATGAGTCTGTGTGAGGACGACAAAAGCAGGGTATGCTATTTTAAATAAGATTTGGAAACACTTGCCAAACAGGCTTCATTTTAGTATTACAAAAATAATTTGTCTAATACATACAAGTAGTTTTGTAGTAACACTCACCTGTAATATGAGGGAAAGGGTTATCCCAGCACAACACATTCCCATGATCGCAAAACCCCCAATGATCAATGGCCTTCTTCCCAGTCTCTCAATTGTGAAGCACTAAAACAAAAAGCATTTAAAATGTGAATTCACTAAAATGCACCCTCCCTTTTTACTCATATTAATTAACTGATTCAATGTAATACTATAACACTGATCATGGACTGTAGTCATTAGGTTTGTGTTAATGTCCATTTCTTCAACATTACGTATTAACTTAATACATTATTTAATCCATATGTTCGATGAACATGTTACAGTGGGGTAAAAAAATATTTGGCAGCCAACAATTCTGCAAGTTGCCACACTTAAAAAGATGAGCAAGGTCTGTAATGTTCATCATAGGTAGACTTTAACTGTGAGAGACAGAATGTAAAAAAAACCCAAAAAACAGGAAATCACATTGTATAACTTTTTGTTGAGTTTTCAAAAGCAAGACACACAAATAAATAAATAAATAAAGATAACTCTATATATACATCTAAACAATGGAACCAACCTTACCTAAATTATCTGCATTACATAGTCATATATCATATGAGTTGGCAGGGCAGTGTCATTCAACTTGCATAGTATAGCTCGCCGAGCCAAAAGGGAAGCAAAGGATAGAACTTGCTTCCTCTCTCTGGTTAATTGCACATGTTTTCCTATAAACCCAAACAAGGCAAATAAGTGGTCTGGGTCCAACCTGACCTTGAAAACCTGAAACAGCATGGTAAAGACCTCAGTCGAAAACCTGTGGAGGTCAGGGCACAGCCAGTGCATATGGATGAGGGAGGCCTTATTGGTTTAGCATTTATTGCAATATGGACTAACCTCAGGACATTGTATGATTTTTAAAGAATTTATTTGTATAATGGTGCATAAAATAAGCATTTAGCTCCTACAAACAAGCAAAAATTCTGGCTCTCACAGACCTGTTACTTCTTCTTTAAGAAGCTTATATCCTCCACTCATTACGTGTATTAATAGCACCAGTTTAAACTGGTTATCTGTATAAAAGACACCTGTCCACACCTTCAAACAGACTCCAACCTCCACCATTACCAAGACCAAAAGAGCTGTCTAACGACACCAAGGACACGATTGTACACCTGCACAAGACTGGGATTAGCCAGTCTGCAACAGGAAAACAGCTTGGTGAGATCAACTGTTGGAGCTATTATTAGAAAATGAAATAAATACAAGATCAGTGACAAGCTCCCTCAACCTGGGGCTCCATGCAAGACCTCACCATCTCATCATTCTCGTGGGGTAGAAATTATTTTCAGAACGGTGAGGGAACAGTCCATAACTACATGAGGGGAACTGGTCAATGACCCGAAGACAGCTGTGACCAGAGTAACAAAGGTTACTATTAGTAACACACTACGTTATCACGGATTAAGATCCTGCAGTGCTCAAAAGGTTCCCCTGCTTAAGCCAGCACATGTCCAGGCCTGTCTAATGTTTGCCAGAGACCATCTGGATGTCACGTGGTCAGAATCCTCCTTCCATCAGTGAGAGCTTTGAAGATGAAAAGAGGCTGGATCTTCCAGCATGACAATGATCCCAAACACACTGCCCGGACAACGAAGGAGTGGCAATGTAAAAAGCATTTCAAGAATCTGGTGTGGCCTAGCCAGTCTCCGGACTTTATTCCAATAGATAATCTGTGACCACCCCAAAACATCACAGCTCCTGAGAAGATATGCATGGAAGAATGGGCCAAAATACCAGCTACAGTGTGGGCAAACTTTGTGACCTGTCATTGCCAAGCAAGGTTACATTACAAAGTATTGAGCTGAATACTTATTTTCTGCATCATTATACAAATAATAAAAAAAAAATCA
>JBBIGC010000145.1:18188888-18211598 GCA_037576955.1 Lepidarchus adonis
ACTTTAGATGTTTTCCTTGATCAATGCATGCCAATAATCTGACCCTTTTGAAACAGATTAACATCATTTTCACGACCACAGGACGTGTCTTCCGACATGGTTGTTTAAGTAATGAGAAGTTACTCACTGCATCAGTTAGGGTTAAATAACTTGTTGCCAGCTAAAAAATTAAATCGTTCATATAGTAATTATCCAATAGGAGGCTCTTACGTATTTGCTTTGTTAAATGCAGGTGGTGACTTTTTTTTGGACGGCAGTGTAAAGGGCCTTTATGTCAATATTTTCATGCAGAAAAATTCATAGGCTTTCACTGATTAGCACACTGTCTGCTAGCTAGCTCCAGTCCTAGAACTAGTACAGGGTGGTTTTGTTCAGTAAACTTCTGATTGTTGCTTTAACGTGTTTCGTCTCTCAGCTAAGATTGTGGGAGATTAAGAGAGGAATGTAAAAATTTTCATTAAGTTTTAGTAAAGATGAGCACCAAAGCAGCGTGCTGACTTAAAGGAGGGTGCGGAGAGCAGCTGACAGCAGAATGAATAGCTGTAATTTTATAACCAATCTCTGGCCTTCCTCCCGTGTGCCATTCGCCTCCCAAGTGAGGACCAATTGACACTGACAGCAATGAGTTCTCCTGACTAACAGTGCGCCTCGCCTCCTCCATCCGCTGCTGGTGCATCACTAAATCCTGGCTAAGCGATACGACTGGGAGAGGGAGACTGCGTCTGGCCTCCATTACAGCGCTGAGATGTGACCCATGGAAGGAGCCGGCGGGAACAAGTCTCATCCGTCTCTCTAATGCCTTCTGCTCATCTCATCCACTGTTTTCTATGAGTGTTAGAGCAGAAAACTAGAGAAAGTGCACTGCAGAAGATGGAGAGAAAAGCAAAGTGAAGCAGACGGAACAGACGGAGGGGCAGAGACGTTCCCGAAGGGATTGCTCATACATGGCCTGCTCCCTGAACAAGTCTAATACAGTGCTGCAAGGAGTTGCTCATTCTTACTCAATACCATTGACTTAACAGTTCTACTGTGTCAAAAGGAAGCTCAAAAGAGCTCTTGTACTATATCAGTCATTGTCCATGGGACATATTTTTAATAGACTTAGGTCACATTCTTTTGTTTCACAGTAGTCTCATACTATGATTGCACAGTTTTAGGAAAAACCTTTAATTATAATAGAGCTATTGCATTAGGTGGAGGCTCTTTCAACTTTATAAACATTCTTCTGTCTCATGCATCTTATGTACAACAAAGTTTTTTTATTTTTTAGAAGTATATGCCAGTGCATGCAGGAAGTGACCTGTTTAATTTCATTCAACATATCAATTTAATTTAGAAAGGTTTGATTCAAGAGATTATTCTTGCTTTAATTGTTATTAAGCTCTATCCCTTGATCTTAAATGTGTCTATTTCCATACCAAGTTATGGTATATTATACTGTTGACCCAATGAAACAAATTGGTTTAACTTCCCTTGGCATTCCCCAATGCTCAAGTGTTGCAAAACCCTGAATGTAACCTCTGATTTTTTAATGTAATCTAATATAAATAATCTGTGATTATCTGAGTTTCATTTAAATGAAAATACTTACCCCGATGAGGCCTGCAATTATCTCTATGGCCCCAGTTCCAACAGTAGTGTATGGGATTTCAGGGGCTGGAATCCCAGCATTCTCAAATATGTCGTTGGTGTAGAACCAGATCTATAGGACAATGGAGAAAAGGGATCAGTGGGTTAGAGAGAGAAAGATGGTGGGAGATGATGAGAATAGGAGATGTGATGTTTGGCTTGTACAGGTGGTGTATCGTGGTGCTATGGTTCCGGTGTACAACACTTCAGATTCAATTTTGGGGCTGGAGGGGTGTATGTGAGTTTAGGCAGGGGGGTAATCAGAGGGAACACAGACGGTTTTAGAGCTGCTGGGAGTGCAGAGGACACACACGGCCAGTCTCTCTCCTGCTGCTTCGGCTCAACTCAGCCAAGACTCACCACCTGTCAGCCCCATTTAAACACACGCATGCACACACGCAAACACACTCGCTCACTCGCTCACTCGCTCACTCACTCACTCACTCACTCACTCACTCACTCACTCACTATTCTCTCTCTTTTACTCTGACACACATGTTGGCACATTAATGGTCTCCTGTGTAAAGATGATTGTCAATCATGATCATTTAAAATTTGTATCTTTCTGAACAATTAGAACTGTCTGATTGTTTCTATGTTTACTAAAAATGGAAAAACGGTCTCACTTTTATGCAATGAAAGCATTAAAATAGTAAGTAACCACTACTAAAGTTTCAAAAATTATTATTGGCTGTTAGGCTGTAGGCTGTTATAATTGTAGCATAGAAGAAACTATAAACAAAAAGTTGGGACATTTCGCAAATTGCAAAAAGAACAATTGTATTTGATTTGTTTGTTCTCTATTTTATTTTGCTTACAAAGAAAATGTTTCTTATGTTATCACTGACATATATATTTTCTAAATATAGACAAATATATAATCTGACTGTAATAAATCTTGGTCGTGTTGGGCCTAAATGCTGGGGAAGACTGCAATAATACTAACTTTTAATTATATTTATTTGAAACATAAATGCATAGACACATAAGCACAGAAGCAAACACTACATTCAAACTAACGCAACAGATAATCAAACGTCGACACACTACAAAGGAAACAGGGGCATAAATACTAACACATGATCATGTACACCTGGGCAAGGATGGAGACACCAGACAAGGAACAGGTGACATACAGAGGGCATGGCTGACACCGACTGGAACAGGGAAACACAAAACCAAAACCTGCAACACACTAACAAAAAATATGTACAAGCGCATGTTGACCTCTGTGTGAAATTGCCTTTCTTTTTAATTGCACTTTATATTATATTTTAATTATTCAGAAACTGAGGATATTATTGCTGTTTAGTGGAATTTTTGTCCATTCTACCTATATGCAAGACTTCAGCTGCTCAGCAGTATGTGGTCCCCATTCTCTGATTGTCCTGTTCATAGTGTGCCACAAATTTTCAATCAGCAACAGATCTGTCTGACTGGCGGGGTCACACACACACACACACACACACACACACACACACACATGTCTGACGTTGTTTTATGGAAATAACCACAAGCTTCCAGGTAAAAGAAATTGTTTTGATGTCAGGATTTGTCTTTCTAAACTGCCAAAATGTCACTTGAATTCCTTGAATCTATTCACAATATTATGTACAATATTGCACAGAGAAATGTTAAATTTGAACTGACTGACAATTCTGTCCCCAAGTTTGATAAGTCATGACCTATCTTTGCTTGCAAAGACTAATCGTTTGCTGGATGTTCTTTTTATACTTTCACCCGTTCCCAGTCCCCAGTTTTTTGTTTAACTTGAATAGTCATTCTTATTTTCTCTCAATTTTTTCAATGTACTGCAGGCATCAAATTCAAAAATGTTTATATTAAATTAAGGTTAGAGAGAAATTAGGGCCTTTTATGAACTGCCCCACCTTGCTCTGAAGTGGGGTTGGTAGAAAATATATATATTTAGGGCTTATTCTATATATTGAACAAGCAAGCTCTATAAGTAGTTACCATTTTTTTCTACTGCATGGCACACATTTACTATATGGCACACAACATGCTTTATTGAAAACTCTGCTGTGCCTTTAATCTAAAATTGGCCTCAGAAATCACCTTTATTTGTAATTGTGTTTTTGTGTAAATAATGGTTAAAGACTGTATGATATAGCATTTACATTTAATAATTTGGCTGACGAAACAGATGGCAAGTGCTACAACATGAACTATGAACTAACTGGTACAGACTGGAAAGAGTCAACGATTAATAAAACCTTCTGTTCTGTTTTTTCTATTGTTTCTGGTTATTGTGTTAATGCCCTGAACAACCCTTTCAAAATCAAACTTTTTAAGTCCTAACATCTTATTCAGTGTATTTTAAACTGTTTAAGCTGAATGATCTTGGTACTTTTTTTTTCTTACATTTGATTTGCTCTAATAAGAACCTTTATTTATTGCCTTGGAAGTGTGGAGCAAATTAGAAGCTATAAACATACTCTAGAAATAAGGATTCTCATTTGTTCAGCTCTGTTGGGTAAAGTATGGGCTTTTTGCTCTCTCTGTCCACTTAATCATTTGAATAATTAATTTGCAGCTAAACAAAATAATTCAGAAAGGTAATGCTCCTTGAATAGCTTTGTCTCGAAAATAAAAGATATCTTGCGAAGGAAAACTCATAACAACTGCCCCTGTGCTGCTTCTCTGGTTCTGTATTGCTTCCGAGTTGCTTCATGGCATGCAATATCTTTGCAAGTTCTCTGTGAGTACAAGAAGCTAAGGGATTTTAGTTCCTAATATTGCAGCATTTAAACCCAGACCTCATTTTCAATGTGCCAGCTCGGTTCGTGCGTATGATAGGTAACAAACATTTAATGAATTTAGTTAGAATTATTGTTTAAACTGGACTCTATTAAAAACTTTCTGTGTAGTCAAATGTGAACATAAATACTGTCTTACTGCATCAATACCAGACAACTGCATCCCAATGTTTATGATGACCACAGAGAGGACCTGCCAGCGAACTGTAGGGTCCAGTATCAGCTGCCAGACAGACACAGTTTCCACTGTGGACAGAGAACGTTGCTCCTCCTGCATTTCCTCAATCTCAGCCTGAATGTTACATTTGGCTCTATACCACTTCAATGCTGTGGGAGAACATAAGCAGTTTCAGTGAACTGTATTATACAACTGTTTCACAAGTTAAATGTAGATTATTGTTTGGCAGTGCTGCAAGTTCAGTATAGAGTAATAAACAATGAGGGCACAAAACCGCTGTATGACTATGCCACTGTATTTGTAGAGCATTGTACAACAAAGTCACAATATCAGTGTAAAAGATTACAGAACAGTGTAACAAGATTAACATAGAACAGGGATGTGCTACTCCAGTCCTGGAGGTACAATGTCCAGCAGTTTGATGATGCCCCTGCTCAAAGCGGGTCTAAATCACATATTAATTGCTAGGTTTAGTAAGAGCATTATAGGAGAACTACCAACCTGTGCTGGAGACTGGTCCTCCAGGACTGAAATTACCATTCGTGCCATCCATCAAACATCCATATCATATTTTCAATAATTTCAAAATCAAAGCAGATTAATGTGACATGTTTAGTATTATTTGAAAGTGTCACATATAATACACTTTCACTTGTGACCCTTGTCACACTTCTGACACTGTCACAAGATCACCACAGAAAAGTAGGCAACAATGTCACAAGATTGATTCAGAGTTTACAGTATACGTCCCAGGAAAAGGGCTGTGAACCTTTTCAAATTCTGTGGTTTGCCACAATAATTTCTCATAAAATGTGATCTGATCTTGCTCTAAGTCAAGGGTATTGACAAATATAATGTGCCTAAAATAATACAAAAAAATCAGATATTTTTATATGTTTATTAGAACAACTATAAACAATTCATATTGCTAGTGAAAAACAGTATGTTTTAGGATTTATTTAGGATCAGATCTGCACATGATTCATGAGGAATTTTAGCCGATTCTTCTTGGCACAACTGCTTTAGCGCTGTCATTAGTCATTCCATAGCATCTCTATTGGGCTGAGGTCTGGGCACTGACTTAGCCACTCCAAAAGTGCATTTTGTTTTTCCTGAACCCATTATGATCTGGATTGCTCTGGTGTTTTGAGTCATTGTCCTGTTGTATCACCCAATTTTCGACAGAGTTGCAGCTGATGTACAGACAATCTAATGTTATACTGAATAATTTTTTGATACACTTGATAATGAAAACCTGTTTCCTTAGCCATACTTTATGCTTGGGATGATGTTTTATGATGATATGCAGTGCCCTTTTTATGCCAGATGTAGTGCTGGGTGTTCTTACCAAATAGTTCATTCTTAGTTTCATCAGTTCTCAGAACATTTTGCCAATATCATTGTGGAATGTCAACATGCTCTTTCACACTAACTAAATTTTAAAAAGCTTACAGGTATGCTAACACCTGACTCCAATGAGCTTTTTTAAGGTAATGAAACATACCTTTTCCACTAGCACTATGAGTTGTCAATAAAGACATATTTTTTGTGTGTTATTATTTTAGGCATGTTATGTTTGTCACTTTTCACATTTTATGACATTAATGCAGAAAACCATGACATTTCAAAAGGTTTACATATTTTTTCTTGCCACTGTATACAGTATACAATGGTATACAAAAAGAATATCTTATGGTGGTATCAAATATCAATAAAGAGTATTGTGGAACAGTGTCAAGTTCAATAAAAGTAGTATTTCATGCATTATAAAACAGAGGTGCCCAACTCCAGGCCTGAAGGGCAGTTGTCCAGCACAGGTCATTTCCTGTGCTCAGACATACTACATGCTTCAATTTATTGTCAGTTTTAGGCACTGGATTTGGGCAACCTTGACCTACAGTATTATTTAGCTGTCAATTGTTTTCAGAGCAGGATTGAAATCTAGTTAGTTCAAATCATCAAAATTGTCTATTAGACAAAGCCTTTTCACCTGTGATGGTAGCATGAACATTATGCTTTTCAATCAACAAATAACGAGGACTTTCTGGAAACCATGGCAACAGCATCAGTTGGATGAATGTTGGAATAGCCACTAGGGAGAGAAACAGGGGCCAGTGTTCCTCCTGCCAAGCAACACAGACAAATGTATAGTTATGTATAGCATCCTGAACTGCTAGCTGTTTCTGAACGATGGAGGACTACCCAAACTGCACAGTTTTGTTTTTTTTGCTGCTGTTATGCATATGGCATACCTCATGAAAAGGTTTGTAATTAGGCAATGACATGATTCAGAAGTGTAGGGTTGTTTAATTATGAACCTGGAGATTTACCACCCTGGAGAGTGCAGATCTAACACACCTGGCTCTGATATTGAGATTTCCCAAAAGGCAATTATATGGTGTGTTAGAGTTGAATCCACAGTAAATTCTGCAATGTAGTAACTGTCTAGGACCCGCATTTGGCACAACTGTGTAAGAGTATGGAAATCACAAAACTGTGCAAATGGTTCCCAGGGTGAGAAATGAGAAGCATATCATTCATTTATAATCCCGAGTATTGTTAGAATGGAAAACAATTAAATACAATCCTATTTGCCTGTGACTTTTTTAGGTCAGATTTCTAGGATTTCCTTTTTAGGCAGTTCTAAAAAACCTATACACAGGGGAGACATTTTCCAAATGTTGTAAAAGTGATAGTATGTAATTTACCTTTCCAAGGAGTTCATGTAGACCCAGGAGCTGAGCAGAGAACACACCAATACAGATAAAGATACTGGGCATTAGGCCTAAAAATCCTCTCAGACTTTTAGGAGCAATCTCTCCTAAATACATGGGCACCACACTCAGAGAGATCCCTGAAGACCAAAAAAGACACATCATAGAGTTAAGTTTGATCTGGTTTAATTTGTTGAACCTCTATTTTACTAACAAAAGTAGCATAGCTAAAGATTTTGCTGACAAACCAAAACACATTTTGTAAATATATATTTTTTAAAATCAAATTTTTATCATTTAAATGAAGGTGCAGACTTGTTTCAGTTACTAATCCATGATCATACTTTCTGTTGTCATTTTATCTACCATGTGCTGTACTGTACCAGCGCTGAATTCAGTTATCCTTCCTCACACAACATACAAATTTTAATTTATATATTATGAATTATATAATTCAGGATGTGAACAACTGGCCACATACAAGCCCTTAGGGTTTAAAGGTTAAGCAACTCTATGTTGTTCTTTTTCTCACTAGCGTGTTACCTGAATGTATTCCTGTGATGAAACGTCCAAAAATGACCATTTCAGGTGAACCACAGATTCTGCTGAAGCCCATCAGGGAGCCCGCTATGAAGACCAGTACTGTAGACTTCGTAATGGTTCCTTTCCTGCAAAAACAGGCACACAATGTCCTGATCCTGCCTCTGCTCATTAAGCTGGGGCAGTTATGCTCAACAGCCAACCACCAGGGAGTTTAACTATCAAAACCAGATAATTGATGTTCCACGACCGCAGCTTTGAGTAAAATAGCTAGCCTCCTTGATTAGTTCTATCAGGTGGTAAACTTTCACCCTGATTTACACCCAGCTGTGCCATGCTGTGCGCTATGATGGCCTCCGTCCTATAAAACACTTTGCTGGGCCAAAATTGATTAGAACATTAAATGGGGTTGTGAATCATCATCTTTCATTTGCATTTAAATGTCCACAGTCTAATCTTGCAGCTCCCATGAGATGCTCAGACCAGACAAGACAAGTGGAGGAGTTCATGAGTCCTACTGCAAGCATGCCAAAGAATTCTGATTATCTTTCACAATCTCACTAAAACATCAGTAGATACAAACTTGCAGTGACAATTTTGCAATAATTAGATTTTAATTATAGTCCTTTAAAATCTGTCCCCAGATTAGTTTGGAAGTATACATGTCCTTGTTGAACATTGTAAAAGTTATCAGCTTGTATAATGGGATATTTCTGTGTTTTCTTTGCTGTAGCTTTATGAAAGAAGCACAATTCTTTCTTTACTGTGGATGCACTTCAGTTGTTCCTAAGCAAGTGTGTACACACATCTAGAACAGTTTGCAGACCTCATATTGATGGAAGAAACCAGAATAATGATACTTAGGCCAAAGAAGTCTGATGCACATTGCTATATTTGTTTGCTCAATTTAAATTTTAATATTAAAATACAAATGTACATTTTTAATCAAAATAAATAGAAACAGTGTTATGTTATTAAAGGACTAAAAAGGGATACAAATTTAGCTCTTTTGTAGTTTTTAAAGGTTTAATCAATTACACTTTTGCCACTGAGGCCATGTGGAAAGTTAGTGATAAAAGTTTTGAGTCTAAAGGGCAGAACAACAAAACTGCTTCTCTTCCAGAGGGTGACCAAGGTCATCCAAAGAGTTACGAAAGGTCTAAGGGGTAACAGATGAGGTGGCATGTACCTCAGTGGTCCTCAGACTCTAGGGAGCACCTGGCAGAGTGACCAGACAGTGCCAGATGTTATGGGGTCTCCTCTTGACTTACCTTCCAAATTTGGTGACGAGCATGCCTACCATCAAGGAGCCAATCAGGCCTCCGATGGCAAAGACAGATACGGTCAGTGAGTACATGAGCGTCAGTGCCTCCCCATTCAGCCCTGTCCCATTTCGACTCACAACAGTATGGTTATAGAAGTCCTTGATGTACTGTGTTATTATAAGTAAAGGGGGAGAGGAGAAAAATTAAATTTTCACAAACACCCACTGATCATCATGTAAATTAATTTTATTTGGTTGTAAAGTTATCACAACCGAAAAAATAAAACATGATACTCATATGACACTATTCACAAATAATTTGTGTATATCAGTGAATTAGATTTTAAATCTAAGATGTAATGGCATCATTCATACTTAAAACGCATATCAGGCCAAAGGTTTCAGATTCAAAGAACCTATTCAAAAAGCATGCATTTATTTGGCAGGACATCGGGGCTCATGCAGCTATCACTCTTTGAATCATTCTCTTTTTTTCCCTCTTTTTCTCACGCATTTAACATCATTAGGTCACAATTTAACTGAATTCCTCTACATTCCTCTTTTCCTAATCAATTTAACCTGATTCAGTAAAATTTCAAGGTTACAGTACCAGTTACCTTGTAAATGACTAATGAGTGATACTATGTGACATTCAGTTCTGATTCTAATAAGTGACTGAAAATTAGATCCCAAGTTCTGGCAATCACTTATACGGAAATTTCTCAATTAATTTTGAACAAATCAACAACATTTAATTGGTTCAATTTGTATGATCTGAAATCTTAAGCTGAGGTCTGTATGACATGTATACAGTGTATCAAATGCAAAATAAATCAAAACCACTTTCATGAAGAATAAAGCAACCATCTATGAAACAGAAATAAACAGGAACATTTGAATCATTTCACCATTAACAGACTAATGGTGCAGGGCAAATAGGTCCCCACTTACTGTACTGTACATGAAGACCTGCTAGAGGCAACAACTGCTGTACAAAATAGCAGATGAAATGAAATTAATAATGTTGTACATCTCCATTATTAGAGTTGTTTTAAAGGCTCTTGTTTCTTAAGTAAGGAACATTTTACTTCTTAGTTTTTGAAAAAAATAATCTTCGGAAGTATCCATGATTATTTGCCTTTTGCCTTTCATAATAATGTAATCACTGCTCTATTTCTAGAAAAAGAAGTTACAGAATCATGATGAAGTAGCATGGGCCACATTCTCTGAGTTTTAGCCAGGGTTTGTTTCAACCACATGGCCCATTCCTTCCACATTCCTCATTCAATAATAAATCCCTTATACAGAACATTGCCTCTGTGGAGCTACTGTTCATGCTTCCACTAGGGGAACCCTTCTCCAGCGCACTGTGGAATTAAGTTTTATTGATCAACAATCACTATTACTTTAACAAGGGGAAGTCATATACAAGTAACACTTTTGTACTGAGAAATAAAAATCTTACACATCTACATTGCTTCATATATATATTTAGCTGTATAAAGCAAGTAACTTAAATGCCATATCATCATAGTTTTCTGTATTTGGATTGTTAAACAGAACTTTATCATGATCTACTATCAGCTTCACATCATTATTCTTACACCTTACAACTACAGTATAGTATTTATATATATATACTATATATATTTATATTCCTATAAAATAAATGTAACTGAAGCATTTTTGTAATCAGAGTAAATAAGAACTTTTAATTGGTAATTAATGACTTTCTGTTCTGTTCTGTGACACAGAGTCCTATTGCTCTTAGCATCTCTCACAACATGGTAAATACAGGAGTACATGCCATTCAAGTAAGGCAGAAATCTCAACCTTCATAATCAGGTACTAGCTAGAAGAAAATAGCTACTCACCTAAACCTGTATTTACAGTCAGAGGAAGTTTAAAACAAGTGGAACAGTGACAAAAGGGTTGGATGAGGACCCAAGTTTATCTTACACAGTGAGGAGGATGGTAGGAGAAGTAAAAAATTCTCCAAAGCTTACTGTTAGAGAACTGCCCCAAAGAGTGATATCTTGAGATCACAAAGTCTCCATGCCAACAAACTGGGAGACATGCAAGGAAAAAGCCTTTTCTCACCTACAATCAAAAGCGTAAATTCCTGGAGTTTGCTAAGTGGTACTGGGTACTGGTAGAGTGCTTTGGTCAAATGAGACTAAAATTGAGGAGGAGTATGCAGAAATGCCTCTCATGTCCACTGTAAAGTATCGTGGAGGATCTTTGATGCTGTGGAGCTTTTTTTCCCCAAAGGCTATGGGAACCTAATTATGGTGCATGACATTATGAAGTCCTTGCCAGAAAGCTGAAGTCAAACATATGGCAAAATCTACAGAAAAATGTCTCAGCAGACACAAAATCAAGCTTTTCCCATGGCCACCTCAGTCCCCAAACCTTCACCACATGGAAAAACTTTGAGGTGAGCTGAAGAGGAGAGTGCAAAAGAAAGGATTCTGGAGAATCTAGAAAAAAATCCCTGTCTCCGTATTCTCCAAACTTATAGGAGAAGATTAAGTGCTGTCTTTTTCGCAAAATCCCCCACCCACCACACACACACACACTTCCCTTATTGCTTTCACTTCATTTCTTGTTCAGGAATAGTCAAAGGTCACCTTGATGGCTAAGCACCTGTAAGATTAAATCACAGGGTTTCAAACATAGTCAAGTCTGAGGACAGTAAAGGCCATTTCAGAACCTTTTTTTGTTTCAAGGTCAATGCATGTTTAAGAATATTCTCTTCTTGTTAAACCTAGCATCTTTTCTTCCTCAATTTCCTGCCTGACTGCATTTCAGTCAAAAAGCTTTTCCTTTGTCACTTGCTGCCCCAATACCATAAAGCATAACAGATCCTTAACCTTTGGCATGAGCGTTTTTCTAGAAATGGTTCTGGGTTTTTTTCCTCCTAAAAACAGGCTAACTGTAGCCAAAGAGCTTATTGTAAAACTGTATCTGGCATACCTAAGTTTTGTGTTGCATACTTCAGACATTGGGTTTTGTGAAGAGATTACAATTAACATTACTTTCTGATGACCATTCCATGTAGAAGATGCTTTTGCAACAACACTGCAGTGGGCCAATGTGTCACTAATTCACTGACAGCCAAATTGTCAAAGGTCCTTACTGATATTACCTTGCATACTTGACCAGTCTACAAGGAGGTTTTCAAAAAACGTTCTTGGCCTTCTAAATCTGATCTTGAATAGTTCAAGAGCATTTAAATGAACCAATTACTGCTGATTATAAGCACTATACCTTAAAAGACCTGAATGAACACTTAATTTATCCCCCACCCATAACACAAATTTGATTAAAGCCTAAAAGACAGATTAATAAAATGGCATACTTTATTTTATGTTTTTAAATATTAAATTCAGTAGTTAAATGGTCATCATGTATTAAATGTATAGAATGTCATATTTAAATTTAACGCAAAGATTGGATTCATTTATTTTCAATTAGAAAAAACAAAACTTTTCATTTGATCATCTGTGCCAAACTTTCCAATACAACTATAATGTGACATCTTTGCTTTAGTGCTATAGATTCTTACCTATTTCAGGTCAAAATGCTTTAGGTAATCTAATTATACAATTTATCATTATGTTCATTTAACTCTTACCCCTGCAGGAGAGTTGACCACAGCCAGGTTATAACCATAGAGCATGGAGCTACCAAATGAAGTGAGGAAGGCCACTGCCAGTAAGGATGAGGTGAGGTGCTACAGGAGCAGAGAAAACAATGAAATATTAAATGCTGGCATATAACAAGTGACTCCAATTAGCATTTTAATCCAATAAATCCACTCAAAAATAAACACTTGAATGAAATACAATTCTAGATAAATTGATAAATGAATTAAGGTCTTCTATCACTAGAAACAGCTAAAGTCATTAGGAGTCAAAGTTATTCCAAGGCCTCAAATTAATAGATGAATCATTAATATGGGGATAGAGGTGAGACCTAATGGAAGAGCTTTGACTCATTTGCTGCAGTGTACTGTTTTGAAATACATGTAAAAAGTAAAAATACAATATATCATAAAGTTTACATTAACACTGAACAATCCTTTTTTCTGAAATAAATGGTCATAATCTAGACTAATCCCAACTGAGAGTGTGATACTTATTGAATTTGGTCCTTGAACTTATTTTTTTACAGAAACAGCTCAATGGCGTGTATGCTCCATGGTAAGTACAGAGTACTTGTAATTACTTAAGTTGGGCGGGTGCAGGCAGATGACTAGGGGAAGACTTAATTTATCCCACTAACTGGTCAGATGGAGCAACTTATGAACACACGTGAGGAAAGACAGTGTCTTGTGACATTAAATGAACATTATGACTTTGTGTCTGCACTGTAGTAAATCGGTGACTACAACTATCAGCTAAAATCTAAAGGTACAGACAGCTGTCACCAACTATGTTTTAGCTGTGAAATTTGTATAGCAGGAAAATGGCAAATTAAGATGAGTTGTGATTTTAAAAAGGCCAAATAAATGACCCAAATGAAGGCAATCAAAAAACAAGACAAGAAAGTTTGAAGAAACTTCATCGAAAATAAAGCTTTTCATCAACATCACTACACGTGGCAAATAATAATAATAATATTAATAATATTGATAACAACAACAATAATATATAATAATAATAATAATAATAAAGATGACTTACCGTTGTTATTTTTCCTGGTGAGGTAATCAGTACCTCTTCTGCCATTTATATGCTATCAATCAGAGGCTTGTTGTCAGAAAAAACGATTATGGATTAAGTTTTCCTTTCAGCTTGGTTTGTACTCTGCTACTGGAATCACAGCGGACCTCATCTTCACAAGGACAGGCGTGGTCAGCTTTAACGGTAAGCGGCGCGTATACACTGAAGCCCTGGGCCTGGCTGTCCTCTCATCCTCAGGGTGTCGAGCGATGGGCTACATGCTGGAGCAGTGGAATCACATGATTGGAAACAACGTGACTCAGACACAGAGAGAGAGGCTGGTGAAATCAATTAGCTAAGTGAATTTAGAGACTGCGGCCTTTGGTATGAAGGACAGAAAGCCTGTGGTGGATAGTCCTGTGCCAGTACGGCACGAGAAGAACAGTGGCAGAAGATGTAAGGTTGAGTTGCTGTAGATACAGAGTAACAAATAATAGAAAGTAGTTTATAGAGCATTTTTAGTAAAAGTGGTACAAATTCTGGGTGAAAGTACAGATGCTTAATCATGGTTTAGTTATTTTACAATTTTTCTACCTCTGTCCAGAGCTCAGAGATAATGACCTCACATTCTGTTCCAGTGCTTTTGGAATCAGGAGACTGCTTTTTCATTCTCGTCTGTCTAATTTCTACCCAAAGAGTGAATGTGTATATACTATACTGCATTAACATACTATATTTAGGTACATGTAAAAAAATATATATTGGGAAAAAGTTAAATATTTCTTGACATTCCTTTCAGAAAGTGAAACCCATATATTATATAGATTCATTACACATAAAGTGAAATATGTCAAGCCTTTATTTCTTGGAATTTCTATGATTATGGCTTTCAAATCATAAAAGCCAAAATTAGTATCTTAGAAAATTTGAATATTGTGAAAAAGTTCTGTCTTGGAAAGTCATTGTGTCACACCCTAATCAGCTAATTAATTCAAAATACCTGCAAAGGTTTCCTGAGCCTTTGTTGTCTCAGTCTGGGTCAGGAGGCTACACAATCATGCGGAAGACTGCTGACTTGACAGATGTCCAGAAGACGGTCATTGGCACCCTCCACAAGGAGAATTGCTGAGCAAAATCCATTCAAGAATTTGGAGGAGCTTCACAAGTAGTGGACTGAGGCTGGAGTCAGCGCATCACAAGCCACTACACACAGACGACATGGGCTACAAATTTCAGAAGTGTCTTACCTTGTCTAAAGAAGAAAAAAGTGCTGGACTGTTGCTCAGTGGTCCAAAGTCCTCTTTCTAGATAAATGTGATTTTGCATATTATTTGGAATTCAAGATCCCAGAGTCTGGAGGAAGAGTGGAGAGGCACAGAATCCACATTGCTTGAAGTCCAGTGTGAAGTTTCCACAGTCAGTGATGATTTGGAGGGCCACAGTCAACACAGCATCTACCAGGAAATCTTAGAGAACTTCATGATTCCTTCTGCTGACAAGCTTTATGGAGATACTCATTTCATTTCCCAGCAGGACTTAGCATCTGCCCTCACTGCCAAAGGAACCAAAAGCTGGTTCAACGACCAGGGTGT
This sequence comes from Lepidarchus adonis, assembly GCA_037576955.1. NCBI lineage: Eukaryota > Metazoa > Chordata > Actinopteri > Characiformes > Lepidarchidae > Lepidarchus > Lepidarchus adonis. The sequence goes on from JBBIGC010000145.1 coordinate 18,204,250, forward strand.
TACCTGGTCCTGATTGGCAAGCAAACTCATCAAGAGGAACATGAGAGACACCAGACCCTAAAATGCAGATGACCTGAAGGCTGCTATCAAAGCAACTTGGGCTTCCATTACACCTCAGCAGTGCCACAGGTTGATCGCCTCCATCACATTGATGCAGTAATTCATTCAAAAGGAGGCCCAACCAAGTATTAAGTGCATAGAAATTAACACACATTTCCGAATCCTGACATTTCTGTTTATAATATCCTTTTTTAAATTGATCTTATGTAATTTTCTAATTTTCTGAGGCAGTGAATTTGGGGTTTTATTATCTATAAGCCATAATCATCAAAATTCCAAGAAATAAAGGATTTACATATTTTACTCTGTGTACATTGTCCTTCACAATTGTTCGTACCCCTGGTTAAGATTGTTGGAAGAGTGTTAAAAGCTTTAAAATCAATTCAATTCTTATTGCAGAAACATACTCTCAGACTGAACATTGTAGAAAAATGTAACCTTCAACTCAAATGAATTTTAAGGGGGAAAAATCCCTGACTAAGAAATCATTATTTTTCATAAAATCACATGTTGCACAATTATTGACACCCCTAACAATTCATAGGGAATAAATGTATTTGAAGTATTTCTGTCATTTCTGCAATGGTTTACACAGTTGATCAGAGTATCTAGGAACATTTAATTAGTAATTCACAGAGACACCTTTTCTTACTCACATTCATAAACCCAAATGCCTGGAGTTCGCTAAGTGGTACTGGGGCTTCAACTGGGACCATGTGCTTTGGTCAGATGGGACCAAGATAGAGCTTTTTGGCAACAAACACTCTAAGATGATCTGGTGGAACAGCATGCAGAAAAGCACCTCATGCCCAATATGAAGTATGGGGGAGGATCAGTGATTCTGTGGGGCTGTTTCTCTTCCAGAAGCTCTTGGAACCTTTTTAGGGTGTATGGCATCATGAATGCTTTGCAATACCAGGACATTTTAAATCAATATCTGGTGGCCTCTGCCTAAAAGCTGAAGATTGGTAATCACTGGGTCTTTCAGCAAGATAATGACCCTAAACTTGTGGCCAAATCTACACAGAAATGATTCACCAGACACAGAATCAAGCTCCTCCCATGATCATCTCAGTCCCCAGAACTCAACCCCATTGAAAACCTAAGGAGTGAGCTGAAGAGGAAAGTGCAGAGGAGAGGACCCAGGTCGCTGGATGAATATAGAGATTGTGCAATGAGGAATAGTCAAAGATATCTATTTCTGTATTCTCCCATTTTGTGAAACATTATAGGAGAAGATTAGATGTTGTTTTATTGGCAAAAAGGGGGTTGTACAAAGTATTAACATCAGGGTGCTAATGATTGTGGCACACATGATTTGATGTAAAAGAAATATTTCTTAATATGGGATTTTTCCCACTGAATAAATGCACTTGAATTAATGGTTGGATTTTCCTCTTTTTTCATTGTGGCCCTATAATATTTGGAAGACAAGTGAATATATTAGAACCTGAAGAACACATCTGAACCAGAAGTGCCGATAATTATGAAGGGCACTGTATATAAATTTCACTTTCTGAATAGAATGTCAAGAAATACTTTTTGAAAACCTTTTTTACAATATTCAGTTTTTCTTAGATGTACCTGTATATTAAACATAGTTTCTAATTTGCATGTTTCCATGTTCAGTATCCTACTTGTTTTGTAGTTTGTCACTTTCTTTGATGTCACAGCTTACTAGCAGTAGCAAGAACTTGATAATGCCACACTATAGTAAACCTATCTAGCAGTTGAGAGTGTGCACATCTGAGATGTGTTGATCACACAGTAAAATGCTGATGCTTCATCCTTAATCTTGTTGGTTAATTATTTTTTATTTAACTAATTTAGGTTTTTGTCTTATAAACTTATATAAACTTGTGTTAAATTTTATACTGGGCATGTGTGTCAGTACCTCAGCTGATCCTTATAGTAGCACTGAGACAAAATTTTTAATTAAATGCCTTCAGAGACTTTAGGGTCATGCTGTCATATGACTTCAGTCATGATGCTACTTTGTAAAAATTACTCATGGCCTTGCATGGTACACTATTCACAAAAAGAAAGACTGCATCTCTTCAAAGCATTTCCACTGTACCTAGATAAGATTAGGTAGTTAGGAAAAATCATCTGTGTGTTTATATACACATACCTGAAAATGCTAAATAAAATTTCACAAGAAAAAAAAAATTAAATAATTAATAGTTTGTACCCCCCTTTCCTTTCAATTGTCTTTAGGCAAACATCTTCTTCATAAGAATATTAATAGCAAACAGCTTAGTCCCTGGGTGGAATTTGCATGCAAAAATGTAAAAGATTTTTAAATAACCTTGGTGTGTAAGCATCAGAAACTCCTCAGACAAGATGAACTGCTAACCTTAAATCTGTAGGCATACATAAAATGGCTTTCAAATAACTACTTAATGTAAATAATAATGATTTTTATGCCTTCAGGAGAACAAATTTGAGAAAGCAAAGATGTGGCTCAATTAACTTTATCAGGAAGTGCTGAAATACTTCTCCACCCACTCCAGGACAACGTGAATAAATAACACAGTGGATGTGTACCACAGCTGTGCGTTATTTGAATGCTTTTTTTTGTTTTGTCCCTCCCCCCATTTTAGCAGTGTAGGGTCTGTCCCATCTTGTCCTCCTGCATGGCATTCCTACCCCAGAATGAAGGAAGTGGCCAGGAATGGACAAACTAGTTTAGTGACATTTATAAGCATTGAGATATTGACAGGTTGAGATGGATTTCTTTTGGCTTTGCTGGTTTTTGCTCTCTTGCCTTGTGAAAGGAAATGAGGCCAGTGGAGCTGAGGTTTGACCTCTTAGCACCCTTACTTCAGACAGAGAAAGTAAATGGTACTTGGTATTCAGGAGAAACCTTAGAGCGTGGTTGAGAATGCAGTTTCTGCTGTGTTAAAAGTAAAGCTGTCAATTTACAATATCAGAAGCTTTGTTTGTTAAATGAGTATTGAACTGAAATTCAATATAATTCGATAATGTAGATTTATGTAATGATATCTGAATATGGTTAGGTAATATTTAATTTATTGTTTTGAAAGAAATTTTTCCCAGTGACAATTTCTATTGGTGAGTTTCTTGTGGCATAATCATCATAAAGCAGTGAGCTGTTTGAATGTGTCAAAATGAATGTAGGTAACTGACATTCTGCATGAATTTATATTCATTTATATTAATAGTAAGGTTTAATTTTAAAGTAAATTTGAAAAATAACCTAATTACTGAAAAATAACCTAATTACTACCAAACTGCAGTCTTTATTATGACTAGTGTTCAGATTCAGATGTGATGGGCTCCCAAATGACACAACTATTTATAGATTGTCCTTGTCCAGGAGATTGCAAGTTTAATTTGCATTGATGCCAGTGATGACAGACAGAAGTAATGGGTTGAACTATGCATGACAAAACTAAGAAAACCTGGAATACTTTAATAAATAAATAAATATGATTTTTAGCAAGCATGGCTATAAATGCATTGCACGACTAATTGTTATTATAATAGTTTTTATAATAGTTAGACTAATTAAGTATTAATTAAAAAATGACATTCTTGTCAATGCCATCATACCTTTATTAATCTTTAAAAAAAATATGACTGTTCTATAATGAAACCTATACCCTGCTATCAATGCTAAACCCTAAAAACAACAACAGCAACAACAACAAAACCTTCCAATATCCTTTTTAATACTGTCCAAACTTTTCTGTATCAATCATATTTTTCATATCATATTCATATGACTCTGTTACACTTAAGGTAACACTTAATTCTGATGATATATAATATATTGTGCTCACCTGAAGATAACTCTGGCTTAAAAAAGACACTGATCCCTTTGTCTGGCCTGAACTATTTCAATTGGACTGGTGGAATACTTCCACAGCTGAGGCATCACATGTGTGAGAGAATCTAATCTTTGAGGACAATTGTGTTTTTATTGTGTTCAGGAGGTGGGCTGTAACTTCTGATGTCCCTCCAGGGCTAGGTCGATATTTTCTCCCCTTATTTCAGCCTCTGTCTTGTCCTGTGTTTAATTGCCTTGTGTAATGCTGAGGGAACTTGGTAGGTTGTTAGAGAATGTTGTTAAGGTCAGTGACTCAGCTGCCACTTTTACCTTTGGCCTCAGCTCCTTTCTTTTCTACGTTGCATCTCAAATCAAAGCAGCAGAAATGTTCACCTCGCTATTTTTCATCCTATAATAGGACTTCAGTGATATCATGGATTTGTATTTAGTGATTATTGCAGAAACCCGCAAATTCATGTGTGTATTACCTTACATGTCTGCAGTGTTTGATGCCACTCTAAGATTCACAGTGAATACTTAAAAAAACTGATTAAGCTGTCACAGTTAATTCCTTAAATATACATAAAACCCTTATATACATATATATATAATGGGGGTGGATCTTTCAAGCTTTGGTGTTGTGTTGCAGCCAGTGGCACTGGAAACATTGCATGGGTGGAGGAACGAATGGATTACACTAAATACCAGCAAATTCAGGAAGCAAACATCACACCATCTGTAAAAAAAAAAGATGAAGCTGAAAAGAGGATAAGCTTCTATAACAGGTCAATGGTCCTAAACATACCTCGAAATCCACCATGGACTACCTCAAGATACACAAGCTTAAGGTTTTGGAATGACCATCACAGTCCCCTGATTTAAACATAATTGAAAATTGGGTATATTTTAAAAGAGCTGTGCATGCAAGACAACCAAATGTTACAGAACTAGAACCCTTTTGCAAGGAAGAATGGGAGATCCCAAGTACAAGAATTGAAAGGCTTTTAGCTATAAAAGTGTTTGCAAGCTGTGATATCTGCCAAAGGAGGTGTTACTAAGAACTGATTATGTATCTTGTACGTAACTGATACGAGTGCCACAATAATGTTTTTAATTTTTATTATTGTTGAATTTATCAAATCAAATGTAACTATGTTTTCAATGTTTGTTGAAAATATTGTGCATTTTTCAGAGTTTAAATCTTTTATTTAAAAATGACCAAAATATGAAATAATATTTATCAAGGGGTGGCCAAACTATTGATTAAGACTTTATACTTCATACATTGATTAAATTGCTTGCTTAAGTAAATTGCTTGTTAACATATAAAATTACTAGTTATTGCCACTGACCTTGCATTAACTGGAATTGCCTGTTTTGAGCTGTTAGGTGTATAACAAAGTTGACTTATTCACAGGGCCAAAGGAAGCACAAGGGCAAATGTGCATCTCCATTTCAGCTGTGCATTAGCTGTGCTGTGTTTAAATGGACTGTGCTGCAGCTCATTAATATGTTAAATGTTTTCATTGTAGTGCATGAACAAATACACTTATTTACTTTTTTTATATTACCTCACAATGTCAAATTTCAGTTTCCATATTTCTCACTGCTACCTTACCAAATTAAGATCTGGTGTTCTTTAGAGAGCTAGTACAATTTTTTGAAGTGTGTGGAACCAGAGAGGTATTTTCATTCATAGACCTGCTTCTTTAAAATGGGGAAAGACCAATTATTTTTGGGCAGTGTGTTAAATTACATTACATTACAATAAACAATAAAATAAAGTTTATTAACTATTGGTGGCTTCAGGTATTAAGAATCTTGTCAGTTATAACATGAAATTCAACAAGTACAACAAGCTAGATGTCCAATTAAGAGATGGACAATACAATCTGATGGTTGTTATCCTTCAAACACAGCATGAGTTACGTAGTAAGACTTCCTGTGTTTTTTAATGTGTAGCTCCTCCCTTTTGTCTTCAATAGCTGTTCTCAATAGCTGTGATTCGAGTGTATAGACTGAGTGACCGGTGAACTGTAGTTGATTACTGGCAGAGAGAGCGAAAGAGAGAGAGCTCGTCTAGTGTGGAATAAGGCTGTTGTGTACCTGATCACGTTAAGAGTGACTTAGATTGATGGCTGCTCCTAAAATCTAATATCCTCCCTCTCTATGGCTGATTTTCTGATGAATGTAATCAGGGACTGACACTCGTACACTTGACAGGAAGCCATGTTCCACAAAGCAATGATGTCCTTTGACTTAGTAAGTCCCCATGAAATAGGATTTGTAGTTCTCATGAGATGGTGATATATGGTAGAGGAATTCAACTTTGTTTCGGGAAAGAAAAAAAACAACAACATTTAACAGTGCATAGTTAATCCATTATGCCATTATACATTATTTAGATTTTTTGTTTAAATCATGACTTACTTGCTTACAGTAAGTTTCATTTGTCTGTGAAGTATACAGATTCTAGCTGGAATGTTCTTGACATCTGTCAAAGCATTGAGGCCCTCTTGTGGTCACTTGGTTTATTTATTTATTGATTTATTGATTTATTTGTTTGTTTATTTTTAATGATAGCCAACAAAAGCTTTCTTATACCTGTAAACACAGAATGAGTTAGCACTTGGGATAAATCAGGTGATTCTAAAATAAAGCCAAATACTGCATGTTGAGCACTCAGAAATAACCTCATGAGTGTCTCAAACCATGCAAAACACATACAAGGGAGCTTTAAAGTGGGCTCTAAATGCAAGCTGCAGCATCTGCGAGCCTGCATACATCACTCTGTTTATCGCCACTGCTGCTAATTGAACAGAGGCTCACGGAATGATGCCCCCATGTGTTCCTCAGCACTGCGCAGCCATTGGCTGTTGTTGCGGCGACGCAGCCATTAATGAGACAGGGCCAGGAAGATGGATTACCCAGTGCCATATTGCCCATCATCCCCAATCAAGAACCACCCATGGAAATTGATTGTTCTAATTTGCTCTCATTATTATTATAATACCCGGACAAAATAACACACGCGGCTCGCTGTCAAAGCCGTGAAAACCAGCCATTAGTTATGGGGGAGACAGCAAATGCGTTTTATGAGTTTCGCAGTGAGTTGAAACGTTGGATGCAAACACATCTTAATCAGATTTCTCCTCCCTCCATCATGGTGATATAGCATCTCATTACCTCCACCTCAGAGAGTGGGGGAAAAGGCAAGAGTACACATCCATTTAGATTTTAATGTCAGTGTCACAGTTTTACTTTGTGACTAATGCCTTGAACTTTCCCTGAACAAGAGCAGATTAAAATACCAAAATGGCAGAACAAGAAAATAAAAAGACACGCTCCCCAGCTTCATTAAAGACTGTTATTCACAGAAAATAAGGTGATTAAAAAAAGTAAAGTGTGAGCTTGTTTTTGTTGATCCCACAATTTCTGCTTTACTCAGCAAGTTTACATGCTCTCATTATCTCTCTCTCTCTCTCTCTCTCTCTCT
>JBBIGC010000145.1:18219972-18230350 GCA_037576955.1 Lepidarchus adonis
GAACACTCAGCACTACACCTGGCATAAAAAGGGCACTGCATATCATCATAAAACATCATCCCAACCATAAAATAAGGTGAAGAAAACATTATGATTTGGGCCTGCTTTGCTGCATCAGGGCCTGGCCCTGATGAATTCCTAAGTGTTTAAAATAAATAATGAGAAAATGTTTGTATGTCAGCTGTAACTCTGTTGGAGTTGGGTGATGCAACAGGACAATGATCCAAAACACTGTAACAAGTCCAAACAGAATGTCTTCAGAAAAACAAAATCCACCTTTTGGAGTCAGAGTTCAGACATAAACCCAATAGAGATGCTATGGAATGACTTGAAAAGAGCCATACACATGAGACATCCAAAGAACATGACCGAGCTAAAACAATTTCACCCAAATTTGTATGACAAATGAATGCAAAAAAATTGTACATATATATACATGCAAGATCAGTTCTTGCTGGAATATTTTGACAGAATACAAATGGTAGTTGATAAAAAGGACATTTTTTAGGTGCAGTGTTTATACTTCTACATTCTTTCATAGTATCTCAACACTGTCGTTTAATGGCAGCTAGTGTTTTAAAATGGTATTCATTTTAACAATTTAATATATATTAAAATGGGAAAGAAACTGAATTAAGTTAATTAACTTAATTAAGTTTTGTGGCTTATGGGTCCTAATGTAAAGGTCTTATAGAAATACTGCCTTTGCTTTTAATGCTTTTAATTTTTTTTAATTAATGGCTTACTTAGAAATGAAGTATTTTCCACTTGCCTTTAAAAGACTTGATCTATAGTCTCCATATTGTGAAAATGTGGTGCCATGTTGTGCCTATTGTTCTGCTCCCCCCCAAATAGATTTCCTGCTTTTTTATGAAGTGTGTGATGAGGAGGCACACATGCTACTCAGTTCATTTCGGGAGGGCTCGCTGACAACCTCAACAAAAGAGTCTGACCCCTGCACCTCCTCGTTTTCAAACATTAGGGTAATTCCCTATGCAAATAGGCCTCAGCACTGTGCCTAGCCTCGTGTGTCTCCCCTGCGCCTTTTACAAACCCAGCTTTGACTGATTACCCTCTGACAGCTCCAATGTGGGTGCACTTACCCAGATTGACATAATCATTAGGGGTGGGAAGACCTAGACCCAAAGCTCGGCAGTTTTATCCATTTGAAGACACCTCCTCCCACTCCTCCCTCTCCTCCCCCTGCTTTACCAAAGCAGCTGAGACTCTCTCTCTTCCACACACACACTTACTCGCTCGTTTTGACACAGACTTCACACACATAAAAGAGGCAGACCCCTCCGTCCTTTCTCGGCCACCCCTTGCATTCATCATCCTGAAGTTAATTGGTGTGGGCTTTAAGCAAATTTCCAACAGACCAGCTATCAGCCGGCTGCCTGAAGACGCAGGGCAGACGCTGACTGCTGACCCGCCATCATACGCTGCCTATTGATTAAACTGAAGAAGCAGCCCCCTCAGATAGACTTCCAGTCTGCAGAATGCATTATCCCTATGAAAGATAGGGGGAAGGAGTGAAAGTGTGTGTGTATATGTGTGTGTGCGTGCTCACACTGGCCATCAATATGTAAGATGAATGGGGGTTAAACTCAGCCCTGATTTAGCGTTTCTGTTTGAACTTTCGCTGGGCAAATCTACCTCTTTCCTGTCCTATGCTCATATCACAAATGCTTTGCCTGTGCTGAGAGTCTGTCAGCTTTATTGAAAATGTCAGGAGGAGAATAGATCACTTTGGCAAGAATAATCAAGGTTTTAATTGATTATAATTGAATTGATCTAATGGAATAGGGAGCTGACGATCGTCTAATTTTTGCTAAATGAAAGGAGCGATAGGGCTGCTGAGGAGGCCCTCTTTATTTACGGCTTAAATTATACCCAGATAAAGACGTCACAGATTAATGCCCTCTACCAACTATTCTGAGTCTACAGGAAAGGAGCATTACTCTTACAACCGAGCGTCTGTCTGGGTCTATAATGAATGCAGATCACTGACCCATAAAATAGAATAAAAAAAGCAATCTTGTGTTGTGGATTCACATTATCACCGTCCCCCCCAATCCTGCCATTCCCTAAGATCCGCTGAGTCTCAATCAGGAGGGAATGGGCGTTTGTGACAAGCCGTTCACCGTAGGGTTAATTAAACAGCGAGCTTTAGCACCAGTGCTGTCAAATGCCCAAACACAGATCCATCAGTCACACACACACTTTATCCCCGTATACACCATACATATGTCAAAGTGCCAGAGGTTGGCGGTCCCTCAGTGACAGACAGGGACATTAAATCTTATCTGGTTTATCAATTATTCCCATGATTACTCGCACGGATTAGTCTGTGGGCTCAAGGCATTGCTCAGATTTATTGTGCGGCCCTTTATTTTTGCATCTCTGGTATAGGAATAGAGTTCTGAGCTGAAGCCGCTCGCCTGTGTGCAGTGCAGGTGATGTATTTTTCTTATTTAATACTCAGCTGGAGAAGTGCCTTTTATTATTGCCATCCATGACACTGGGCAGACGGGCTTCCAGCAAATCACTCCCTGGCACTTTACTTTATTGGGTTCATTAATAAATATCCTTGGCCTCTCTACAACACAACTCCTGCCTCTCAGAATGCAAACACACTTTAGATTAGTTGGGCTTTAAAATGATAATGGATATCATAAACTGTTCAATACCTCCCAGTCAGCGTTTGCATTGTTCTGTTAAAAAGCGCAAAAAATAGTTGGTGTCCTCTTTAGGACTGTGGGTCTTGGAGCTCAAGAGAATGACAAGCAGCATTTTGAGTCATCAATCTGGCACATCATCACATCTTTAGTGGCCTTCTTAAGTTAAGAGGAAGACACAAACAGAATCTCCCTCTGTGGGCAGATTGCCTCATACAAATAGGGGTTTCTATGGGTTTAATGCACTATAAACCGAATATATCAGAGCCACTGGTACTTTTCTCCCAGCATATGTGGCCTGACATTTAACAGGGAGACATTGAGCAGGGAAAGCACTTTGCCGGCCCTTTTAATATGGCACAGCAATATGAGCATCCAGCTTCTCTCTCCCTCACAGATTCATACAGGCTTAATGTACCTCTCCCAAATCCCATTAGCTGACAGGCTGTTGAAACAGCTTGAATGTGTGAGGCTCATGCTTGAGGGATCAGGCCAAACTGGAAGGCCTGGCACCCAGTCAACTCGACAGAAGCCGTTGCCTCTCCTCTTTAGAGAGGCATGGGCGACAAAGAGCTCGTCAGCGCTCGCCACTCAAGAACCAGCAGGGAGGCAAACTGTACAGTAGTTAACTCGCTAATATGGACAATGTGAGAGCACTGGTTTAAGTGTTGCTGAGCCCAATTGAGAGAAATTTTAGGATGGTGAACTGACCATCTTGGCATATGGAGGGCTTACTGCATTTCATGTTTTTGTTTACTTTTTTGTTTTACATTTATATTCATATTCCATTTTGCTCAAGTGCCTTTTCCTTTAGTGTAACCTCAGTGTTAACCCTCGTCGAGAAGGGAATGATATACCCCTAAGCTATTTCTGAGTTTGGTTGTACCAGAAAGCAAAGCCAATCTTTTACAACATATTGCAACCCTTCACTATGGAAAGAGCAGAAGTCGGCTTATAGCTTGTCAAGTGGGGAGAAAATAGGTCATTTCATTTAAAGGTGACAAATATATGTCTTTAACGGTCACACCGAATGAATGTTTTTCCCCCTTCTCTGTCCACTGGGTTAAAAAAATGTGCACGTAACATTTGGACTCACTGATCAAAGCTCAGATCCAATTTGTGTTCCTGTGTGTGGGAGAGTGAGCATCCACTGGGCCCCTGGGGCAGTAGTGCCCCTCTCAGTACTGACATTTTGTCCACTCTGTACACAGCTGAGTCTTGCTCGAGCAATTAAAGCAACAAAAAGCACAGAGGCAAGCCTGTGAAGTGCATGCTTCATGCTGTGCTAGCACTCAGAGCCTCTTGAAACAAATTTGAACCCAAACTTTACATACTTTCTGAACTGAGTTGATGCAAACAGATGTGACCACCTTAACTCACTACATAACATGATATTATGGTTGTAATGGGTGCTTCTTATCTTGTACACTCAGCTAAAGTAATAATTTCAAGACCTTTTGGGGCTCAAAATGCATACATTCTTAAGGATGAAGGTGCTGTCTCTAGACTGTGCATTGTTAATATGCATGTTCACAAATGAAGAGTGATTTTAATTTCAGTTTTTCTAATGAGATAAGGAGACGTGTCTTGTCCGGAGTGAATATGAATGCTATTTTTCATCATATTCATCAACCATTCTGTGCTGATGGGTTCATTACCATCAAATTAGAGATAAAAATCATGCTAGTGCACTGAAATGATGTGGAAAGACAGCGCTGATAAGATTAATGATAAATACATTAGTGCTGGGCCAGCCATAAGACACATTTCAGATACTCCAGCATGCACATGGGCGCACTGAGAAGCTACCGGTTTTAATTCAGCCAGCACATTAGTGCCAGCACCAGACTAGACAACACAGTAAATTCATACACTGATGAATCTATGAATGTGATGAGGCAAATGGGCTTGTATGGAGCTGAATACATGACTCTAAGGTTTTCAGCTATGGTAAGAATTGTTAACAGCTTGGTAGGAAGAGACACTGGTTCTGGTGTCTTCCAAGTAGTGGCAAAGGTAGGCATTGCAGAAAGGCAGAGGACGTCCTACGGACAGAGCTGCACTGCTGTGACATATCGCCACAGCTGACAGCCTTTAACGTCCCATCTAATTTATGTCGTGTGGGGAATGGGAATGAAATGTTAATAAAGAATCTCTGCATCACATATTCTTAACTGCAGCCTCAGGCCTCTCCCTGCATCTGTCATGGAGATGGATACAGGAAATGGGAGAGAGGAGGGGTAGAAAGAAAGGGAGAGTGAATGAGAGAGTGATGGGGAGTATGCTTGAGCATGTATTTTTGGAGACTAAGGATTTTGAGTCTTAAAAGATAAGGGGGCGTTAAAAAATGCTAATTATTCTACCAAACACACCAGTATAAAACTGGCGATTAGTTCCATGTACTAGGTTTCCTGAGAGAGTATTTAGGCAACATGAATTGACTGCAGCCTTCTTTGAGTGGCTAACATTTATCTCATGTCTCCAGGCTGTCATTAAATAGATTCTCTTGTCTGATTAGTTAAACACTATATTGAGCTGTTTGGATTTCCTCCAGCCCGGATGATGGATGAGCAGGGTCATCTTACACAGCCAGGCCTGAAGAGGGCAATGTGTGCACGTGCCTACATGAACCATGTGATCGTTTGTGTTGGCCTGGATGCTCACACATCTGTCCTGACCTTTCAGAGATGATGGCAGGAAAAGTCACATTTCTCCTTTGCAGACACTGTTCATGTGATGGCGTTAGGCACTGCAGTACATTTGCTCTTATTCACAATATATTTGCTCATTTTAAAAGTGTGAACTTGTGACCTGCTTTTAAAAGAATCATCTTATTTCGTCCTGAGTAGGAACAAATTAAAAGTAGAGGTTTCACCTTATCAGCAGATGCCGCTACTTTTTATGAACCTCCACGAGTTCTTGATTCCTGCAGTTAATAGCAGTTAAAGTGCAGGCGGCCTGTGTCAGTATTACTGGAAAGCACCCTAAGTGGAAAAGTTGGGTTTAAATAGTTTTTGGTAATTACCATGAGGTTAAAGTTAATATATCACACACAGCGGGAGGATTTTATGGCCTTTTGCCTTATATCGTCTACCCAGTTACCCCGGCACTCTGAGCGCAGGCAGACATGCGAGAAATTAAAAGTGGGGCCGAAACCGATTACTAAGTGCTCCGATATTCAGGCAGAAAAGAAGCGCTGGACACGGAAAGGACATCTCCAGAGTGCAGGGACGTCCATAATCAAATAACAGATGGAAAAAACCCTTATGAACAAAAATGAATCTCATATCTGTAATGGTCAGTCGCTCAGGTCCTGTCCCTGGTCCATTGGGTTTTGTGGTCAGATTCAATTTCAGATATTTTATTGTGGCACTGCCACTCCATTAAGACTCATTTCCTTCTCACCAGTAGTGACTTTGGGGGACCCGAGGAATTTGAAGGCCAATTGACTTTTAATATGAATCACGCTGTGATCGCCCCATACCCGTTCCCTGCCTACAAATTAGAAATGGCAAACGGAGTGTCCGTATCCAAACACTCTTTTCATGTTTTCTGTTCATGGTCCACAAATCACACACCTCTACCCACTCTGCAGTAGTGTGTATGGGTGTGCTGAGCTGTGGACAAGCAGTATGCGATGACAGAGACCTTCTTCTCTCGCATTGTCTCACAGTCTTTATGGAATAATTCATACTATGACTTCAGTTTTTGGAAGGTCATAGTTCATAGATGATTGCAACACACAGTTTACACTGAAGATGCTTCTGAGATTTCAGTTGCAGTTACTGAACAATTGGTAAAGACATTGCTAAATAATAAATGGGCAATTTACACTACGTCTGGTCTTATAGTGTTGTACTGTTATCATGATTCTTTTTGTTTAGCCTTGTACTGTTTTGCATTATTGACAACTTTACAGTTAATTAAACATGTTATGATCAAAAGGAAAAGTGAAAATAGTGTGTGAGAGGGTATCCTTTACTTACAAACAGTAAAATCTGACTTGGATTTCATCAATTCAAAGTGTTTATTATACAGTAAGAAACCATGTTTCCATGCACAATGAAACACTTTCTTTTGAACTGTTCAAAAGCAGCATATTTAGGGACACATGTTAACCCTGTGGAGATGTTCCCTGTATAATCCCAGGATTTACAGCCACTCAATGTTTGTACTTCCAGATGTCTGCCCCCTACAGTTCATTTCAGTGAACTGTCATGCTATCCCTGGCACGTGGTCATTAGTATGCACAGGCTCTCTCTCATTGTGTGTGGCAAGAGCGAGCCAGAGCGGAGGGGAGACAGTATTTTATCCACGCTTGCCAGTATTATGTGGCTGAGTGAGAGATTCACATTATCGTAATGGGGAAGTCAGCGCAGCGAGATGATGCCCTGCAGCCACGCTGCTGATTGGCGGCAAAGCTGTATTTATATATAGCAAAGCCGAGTTCACTTTTAGTTCAGAGCAGAAGAGGAAAAGGCCTGACAGCCTGCCTCCTACGTTATCTGCCGCATGGAGCCCTGTAGAAGCTCTACTCGCAGCCTTATTCACAAACGTGGACATAATCCAAAGCCACAGGCACCAGTTATTGAATCAGACACAGAAATTGTTATATTTATGCAGTGCATCATGTTAATGTTTTTATTGACTTCAGAACGTGTGGTAGCAGTGTTGGTTCTTACGGTTTATTAGTACATGACCGAGTTAGTGTTGCGTCGAGTGAAGGCAAATTTATTTCTGAAGTACATTCAAATTGTAATAATAATAACAAATAAATAAGAAAATAAAAAATATGCATGAAAAAACTTGAAAAACCTCATGAAGCAAAAAACCCCCCAAACAGTTAAAACAATAATGCTTCTAAAAACATATCATTTAGAAATATGCATTTTAAAACACCAATTATTTAAAATATAAATAAACTTAAATCTAAAAACACAGTATTTTTACATTTTACGCTATTAAATTTTTTTGATGACTACCATTCCAATAATCTTATTACAGTACTGAAATACTGAAAGGTCGCTAGGTAGCTGACCTTCCTTGAGATGTATGAAAATAGTTTACACACGAAACATTGTATTGTTTATTTGTTTTATATTTCATTTTCTTTGATGCAATTTAGTTGTTTTTTTTTATATGTCTGAATAGATCAATAACTATGTATGACGTATGAAGATAATGATACATATACAGTATTTAAAATAGCTGTGGCATTTAAATTTTTTTGAAAAACTTAAATTTAACTTAAAAACCCCAAAAACCCCAAAAAATGTTTGAATTTTAAATACTGCTTTGCAGTTTTGGTGGTGTGATCTTCTGGAGACCTCAGCTAAAACTGTGTGTGTCTGTGTGTTTGTTTATGCAAAAGGGGAACTGACCATTGGTACAGATATAGAGCTGAAACAGTAAACAGTGTGACACAGATTCTGCATGTTTCTCCCTAATCAGCTGAAAGAACTGTGCCAAGCAGTGGGCTGCGTGTACTCCACTTCCAGTATAGAGTAGATGGCATCTTTAAAAGAACTATTCTTCTGGCTCCTCAACACTACTTTCACAAGAAAAGAACTCAATATATACACACAGTTATATTCAAAAAATATGCTTCATGTTGCAGTAAACCTGGGCATAAATAAAGAATGATGAGGATTATTCCAAAACTGAAATAGATGATATGTTGTCTTGAACAGTTTTTAATATTCTGTAGGGAATACGAGGAGAGAGGAAAAGCACCAAAAGAGGCTGATATGAAGAGGTAAATCATAAGCTGTTGATGGCTCATTACCTAAGTGAATAGAGGAGGTAATGGCTGTTTGAGTAGCACAGCCAGGTTCTGTCAAGTTTAACTCTTACTTATTACCATCAGACCAGACCACAGAGCAGCCTCGTCAGTGTTGTCATACTCTGTAGCGAAAGAATGAATGTGTTTATTCTGCTGTGTGATTTGAAGACAAACCATTATAGTATTGGCTAACCAAAGTTCAAATTGTTATAATACGCGTTTGCTTTTAATTGTATTGTGGGGGTTATTTTTCATTTTTGTCATGCAATACAAATGACAGATAATTAAACATTTAATGCTCACAGTGAAACATATAGAAATTATTAGGCTCTAATGTCCTGCTTGGATCATCTTGAACAGCATCCAGTCAGAATCTTGTCTAATCCAGCAGTCAAACAGTGTGTTGAATGGTTAATTTTGTTGACTGCAAGGAAATAGATAAGTTATGTAACTATTTAAATTGATATACTGATATAATTATTGCAGTGGCTTAGGTTACAACTGAAAATGTGTAATTTCTTTGTATTTATTGGTCCAAAATACATATATTTTTATATATTTATATATGTCTGTATATTTTTCATTATTATTTGTTTGTTTGTTTGTTTGTTAGGATGTGTGATTACATATCATAGGTTTTTTAATAGTAGGAAACCATACTGCCCATTGCTTAAAATTTTAGCTAGAGCACAATGTACAAATTTGAAATGTACAGATTACAATGGGATATTCTTCAGCTGAACGTTTCATAGCTTTTGTTAAACAACTTTCTCTAATAAACTCTTTCACATGCTCCTTATTCAGTTTAGTTTGTCTATCATTATAGTTGCACTAAGGTTTGTATTCTATTCTAGGCAGAATCTACTGTGTGAGTTTCAGTTTTAATGTATAAAAAGTTTGCAGTATCATTGGTGCTGGTGTAATGTATATCACAGCACTGAGTTAAAGAAGCACGTGCACCTGGCGTTAACAATATCTAAGCAACACTTTAAATGAAACCCATCAGATTATTTTTGAAGAGTGTAATTAGGAGCAGCACTGTGCCTCTTTGTGGGGAGCACTGCACTATTCCACATGCTTGGGAACATAGTCAGCCCATTTGTATTCTGTTAACCCAGGATTCTGCATTCTCTATGGATTTTTGGCAGTTAATGAGCATGAGTGTGCTGATCTACATGTGTGTGAGTGCACCTGTTAGGTTATATGAGTAGTGGACATTTGACCAAAAAAGTTCTGGAACATTTTCCTACTAAGTCATGGCTATTTTTCACATGTTCATACTATTACTCACATTTCTTTCTTACATTTGATCTGTATTAATGTAACAAGAAATTAATCAATTTAGTCATTGAATATTCACATAATATATAATATAATAAAGTATTCAATGACAAAAATAACAGAATTATAAAAGTTTTTGACAATGAAATGCCCATCTGTTGTATCATGTTTATGTGGAGAAACTGCGGATAGTCACATAAGAGAATAGAGCATATACAGCCTTAGCTTTGTTCTGTACAGCTAGTCGTGCCTTATGTGTTGAAAGGATGGGCTTACTTATTCTGGGGCAAATTTGTTGTTCCGGTCACTCTGGTAAAAACATGTGTGGTCTGTTCGTGTGGGGCAGAAGAACGTGTTTGATTTAACTACAAAAAAGTGGCTGTTGGGAGGGGTGCAATCTGTGTGTGGTGCAATGCAATGCAGAGGCTTTGAAGGATTTTCCCCCCAGAAAGTAAGTCTCGGTTGGGAGAAAATGCTGAGGCCAGCAGCTCACACCTGCTGGAGCAAAGCGGATGTTCACACTCTCAGGGCTAGAGTGAAGACTTCCATTTACACAAACTCACACACACACACACACACACACACACACACGCACACACACACACACACACACACACACACACACACACACACACAC
>JBBIGC010000145.1:18230450-18240785 GCA_037576955.1 Lepidarchus adonis
CACACACACACACACACACACACACACACACACACACGCACACACGCACACACGCACACACGCACACACGCACACACTCCTTATTTAGCTGTTTGTATGCCCACATACGTAATTGTGTCTAAAACTAACTAAAGAATATGGGTATAATGTGGGTATATCACTGTCATCTGTTCATGCCCTTTGTCTTTCTCCCTGAACATGGCTTAGATGCTCTCGCTGCAAAACAGTCTGGAGACATCCATACCAATATTCAATTAGAGTTTCTATCAAAGCTAATTAATTAAGCGCTCAGTTGGAACAAAAGGGCACGTCACATGCTCCATCTCTGTGGATTTGGGACCAAGAGGCGCTCATGTGGAAACTGTTTACATGCACACTAGGCTCAGGTGTGTTTCCCATAGGTATGTTTGATTCCGCCACTATCGTTGGAGCACACACAGCATTGCCAAGTGTAGTTAAATCTGCCAACCTGGCATAGAACCAAATATTTACTAAAGACATTATACACCCTGTCATAAAATTCGCATCATCTAGGATTTTGACAAGTTCATCTGAGTTGATGTGTGCTCTGGTCCTCTTTAGCACTTACTACTGTGCTTTTTATCTTCTTCTTTGGGTGGGGGTAATAGGAGGAAATTACTTAATTTACTAGATGTTAATGACATATTCATTGATTTAGAAAACAGTTGTGCTAGCTTCCATCTCACCATCATTTCTTTGATGAGCTTTCCTCCAAAATAATTGTGCCTGTTAATTAGCCTCGTAATGACTGTAAAGCCCCAAAGCTCTCTGACAAAAGACTTGAGTTGCCATGCTCATTCCGAATAGCTCTTTCTCCACATTTATAATCCTTCATGGCTATGCTGGTTTTGCATGAAATATTTTAACCAGACATTTTGAAGAAATCAGTGCAGAGATAAAAGAGCTCACATGAAGATATGGTTTGCAGAAAGACCAGCAAAAAGTATAGGATGTGATTTAGCAAGCTCATATAGCACCTTCAACAGAACTTTCCCCACTTTTTATTGAGGCTGCAGAGGCATTTGATGTGATTTATGTAACTGGATGTAGAGTATATCTCTTTTTTATTGCATTTCAAATGAATTAGAATAAGATATATAGACAGAAGTGGCCGGGTTATAAAGCGCCTCTTGAAAATGTGCAGACAAAAATGAGTTTTAATAATAAAGAGGCTTTAAGGGAGCATGTCTTTACAGTCACCCTTCAAGAAAATAGTATTCATCTTAGCAACCATAGTTTTCATTAAGAAATGACAGGTTGTGAAGCTTTACTACCAGTAGAGCTGAGTGTTTAATGTATTGACGCAAGTGGTGTGGAGAAGAACGAAGCAAGGAGTGATGTCTTTTGTTCCAGAGATTCCATTGTCCTGTCAGGGCCCAGCTGCAGTGTTTTTGCTCGGTGCTGTGATAGAACTGCCCTTGATTAAGGACTCTGGGGTGGAGAGGCTTGTGGCGGACATTATTCAGCACTGAGATGGATGGACTTCATGATGTGCGTTTTACGTCAGGCTGAGATCTGCGCCTAACTAGACCTGAATAATTCACAACAGTCGTTATTATAGAGGAGTTGATCGGGAGAGAGACGGGATAATGACATGGCTTGGGGTACGGAGTTGTGCGGCCGCATGTCAGCCTCATCTGAATAGTTAATGCAGAGTTTGAGCCTAAGTGTTGACGGCAGAGTGGAGCGGCTGGAAAAAAACTGCTGCTAAGTCTGGGCTAATGAATGGAGAGTGGCACAGACAGCTTGGTTCAGTATTCGCAGGGTTGATCTCTGGTTTGGGGCGGTGAGCTAAGTCTTTCCTCTGAATCTTGTCATAAAGAAGCAAAAAAAATCCCCACCAGGTTCTCTCATAAATATGCTAAGGAGATGGGATAATAATATAAATTTGAGTTTTATGAGTGCTGGAGATAGAGAAGGAGAGAAAAAAAGAGCAAGAGACACAGAGAGACACAGAGACAGACAGCCTGAGGATATGCATCCATGGCAAAGTGCTTGGCAAATAGAGGAAGTGCAATAATTCACTACATTTGCTGCCAGTGTTGTTCTATTTGATGCTGCAGTAACAACAGTAAGTCTAAATCTGACTGTGCTTTTCAAATGCCTACATAAAGGCTCTACTTGTTGTTCAGTGTCAACCAAGTGGGCTATCATTCAGAAGTTTGAATCAGATGAGTCACTTCAGCATTCAACTGTACATAGAGGAATATTAATTCCTTACATCTTCATGGACTAGTGATGAATGACATACTCTCCAGTTTTTCACAACTCCAACCGCACTCAAAGATAACCACAGGTGTACACTAAAAAAGAAACAAGCAAGCATTACATTGTCATTGATACAGAATAAAGGTAATTAAACTCCAACAAATGACATATTAAATATGTTATTTTTCATATTTTATGTATGTAGAATTATAAGCATTTAATTCAGGTGTCATTGATAAAAATCTCTTGCTGGATTTTTAACCTGAAAGTCTGGTGTTCTCTTGGTGGTGAGGGTGTGTCATCTTGCCAATATCTTATTATCTAAGGCCTTCTGAAAAATGGTTGTCAATGCCTACAAATCTGGCAAGAGCTTTTAATTATCCCTCCATACGTCCATATGCAGGTAACTCTTGTAACTATTAGTAAAAATTTTAAATTTGACAAATTTTACCTGCATAAGAGGTGTTTCAGGAAAAATTCTCCAAAGACCATATAGTCACATACCTTTGTGTAATTATGTAATATTGAATAACGTAGGGGTGGATATATGGTATAATGTATGAATACTGTATGTGGTGTAGACCAAAGACCAAAGCATTTGCTATATGTGAAGCATGGTGGTGAAAATGTTATGGTTTATTAGCCTCAGGGATTTAACAGCTTGCTGTAATTGATTAAGCCACAAATTCTGCATCATGCTTGGAGATAATGTGAGGTTATCAGGCCATCTGGGCCTTCAGCAGAATAATGATACCACACTTAACTATCCACCTGTGAATGGAACAAAAAGAAAAAGAAAAAAGAAAAACGTATTTCAAACCCCATTGAAACATTGTGTGGGGTTTGAAAAGGCCAGTACATGCAAGTAAACCTTTAAACATCTTGAGCTCAACTCGGTTTGTCGGAATGACAAAAAGTGGTTGGGAATAATGCAAAATACCTAAAAGAATTTACTTTTACTAATGAGGGCTATGCCAACTTCTGAGGCCCAAATTGTGTACTTCATTTCTAGACAGAAGAATATCTGTTGCTGTTTTTGCTGAATAAATGATTGAAAAAGCTACTTTCCTTGTGGTTTTGTTCATAAATATCATCTTTAGCTATATTAAATATGGTTAAATGTTTCATTGTTCAAATATGACAATTCCAGCAATAATATCATACAACTATATTTTTTAAGTATTAATAATAAAAGCATTGTTAATTGGAGTGTATATTTGCTGGGTGCAAATCCATCTGTAAATGTAGCGCTTGTGCATTATGATTCAAAGAAGCAGTACAAAATAAAACGGACCAGTCAAAGCAAGCTATGTCTTATTTTTTAAGGGTCCAGAGACTGACAGGAGCCTTGCTGACAACCTGACAACTTTGGAAATCCAATAGCCAGCCTGATGTAGCAAACAAACTTCTGCAGAGTAACAGTATTCAGAGAGCATGGATTCATTGTCTTTATTAACCCAGACCTAAAAGACATGTGATGTTGTGATACATTTGGAAAAAATCATCAAATTGTATTAGTGCCACCAAGCACTGTAATAATAAAGTATCATTGGTGGTTTTGATCATTTATTGAATGTTAGATTCTGAAGTGAATTAAGCATAAACAATGTAACATAGAGGGCAAAAGGGATTACTTCTGCTTTGCTCTCCACTTACATGCTATTTCTCCTCCGTGTCTCTGTGGCCTTCTCCCATTTGCCCTACATGCTGCGACTGTGCTCCTAACAAGTGTCCAACCCACAGCACCGGTGTTGGAATCCTGCACTGGCACCTTCTGACCCTCACTAATCCTCTCTCACTCTGACTAGGCCTGCTCATAAAAGTGACTGACGGGATTTCTGCGTAGAAAAATGTTTGCACATTTGGCTTCCTCACAGGCCCATACAGGGCTTACAGTATCTGTTTCATAAACAACAATTTATGTAGAGACAAATGAGATGGTAGCTATTGTCACCTAAGGGGTGATGACTTCATGATTATATGTGACATGACTTATAATAGGCATGAACAGACGAAAGACTTGAATAGAAAAATGTATGTTTGTAAATGTAAAATATTTTTCTTTTGAGGTTGTGTCCTGCAAACTGAGCTACATGGTAATTGTGAATCATAATGCAGAATGATATTATAGGAATCTGTTGTATCTCTGGGGTAAAACGATTTGGTTTCTGTGTAATGGTTACAGGAAGCTATGAGGATGCATGTTGTGTGTCTTAACATCTTGCTTCTGCTGTTGCTGTGTGCAGCCTTAGCATCAGCCGATCTTTGGATTGATGGCGAAATCCAGCACCTGTTGTGTTCCACAAATGTGAGGCAACTCCTCCTGGCCTTCGTGCGGTGATCAGCAGCTTGCATGGGTATCCTTAGCTATTGTTGCGTGACAGTATTAGGCTGATCGATTCAAAGGCTAAACACTAGAGCCGTCATATGATAACATTTGACATGGTGAAGAACATTTTTTAAATAACAGTCCAGTGCATGTGCCAGTGTCCCAGTGACAGGCAACACATTAGAAAACGCAGAGACTAGAGTGATTTTTTAAATTGTGTTTGAGTTATTATTACGCTTTACCCTGCTATTCTAACGTAATCATGTAAATCCATAATTAATTACATAGCTTCATAATGAGAAGTATTGATTTCATGAAATAATGGGTTTACAATTGTAAGATTCTCTCTGATTTATTTTGCAGATGATATGTATATGTCCTGAATGACTTAGTTTTAATTATTGTGTCTGTGGTAATATAAGTATGAAATCTGTATATGTGTCAGGTAAAGGTTCCTATTTGTTTGGGTCAATAAAGCAAACAGAACTGTTGAATTGAAATGTTTTTTTTTCAAATGTTACATTAGCAGAAGTAATTCAGTACCTGTAGACAGTAACTTGGTTAGAACATTGTTGGTTAATTAAAATAGGAAGGATAATTGAACTTTATGAGGTTTTTTTATCGCGAAACTGCATCTTTGTTTCATAGATTGCACTGAATAGAGATAAAACTATTTAGAAAAATAACTTTTAATCAAATTCAAATCATATTGACATTTCTTTTCTTGTCAATAACTCATATGTAACACTGAAATATCACAGAAAGCTTAGGATATGCTTTTTCTCCAGAATTTCTCCACTTAACTTTGAGGCCAATTATTAGTATTAAATTGTAACACAATTTGGTGATATGAGATAAGTGCATTCAAGTTTGTTTGCCTAGCATGAACCTGAGGAATGGCTTTAGTAATCTAAGTTGGTGTGATAGGTCTTGACATTCATCCATGTAGTATTAAGCTCTGTTTAGTGAAATTCTTTCAGACTCGCAGTGGTATAAAGCTGTGTCCATAGGTTAATAGGGGTCAGGTGAACCAAATCACATAAGTTGTGATTGCCATTTAGGCAAACAGAGAGCCACATATCTGTTTCAGTGACTCAGTCTAGACTGTGGCAGTTCACTTTTCTCTCTCAGCCCATCTGTGTATTTGATCTGGTGTAGGCCGTCGACCTTGCTGTGTATCTGAGCCCCAGAGCCACTGGAGAGGTCAGAGCACCACACAGCCTGCACCAGCATTACCAGTGAACACTAAGCCCGGGGCCTTGTGCTGGCAGCTGATCCAACAGGGAGAAACACATAGATTGTTTACTTGAACACAATCTGTGTTAAGTCTGACACCTATTTTTATTATCTTTTTGTCTCTCTTTATCCAAGGGAATTAGATTTTCAGGGCAATGATCCAGGCAACAGTTTAGACTATACTTTTGATGAATTATCTCTTTCATTAGTACATTAAAGAGTTCTGACCTCAAAACAGGAACTGTGATCCATGTATTCTCGTCATAGAGTAAGGAAACGTAGAAGAAAATGAAAGAATGATTAGACCCAGGGAAAATGCTTGTGACAGAAACTGGATGAAATATATCTAGAACAACTCAACTGCTCTCTCCGCTATTTCAAAGTGTTTGAGTACAGATCACAACATAGACGATTTTGTGTGCCAAATGTAATTCAGTAATGATAAATATTGTTTCATTGATCTCAAGCTAAAGGCTTTACTATAAGAAAAGCATTAAGCTTCCCCTTAGAAACATGATAGTTCAAAGAGACCCACAGACGTGGAGTGTGAGCAGAAGGGTGAAGGAGAATGCTTGCTGTTTTGATGTACTGGATTTATCATGTGTCAGAGTTTTTTATTTAGCACTGCAAAAAGATAGGTTGTATATTAGGTAGGGTATGGAGGGTGGATGCTAATGGCTTTAAATAGTCTACTTTCATAGCTACAATTAACAAAGAATTGTGAAAAGTGATAATGCAGTTACAGTTTATTTTCAGAGTGAGTAGAATACTGTAGTAGAAATTGGCAGCACTTTAAAGAGTTGGTTCAGGTGAGAATTCTTGCCTTTGGAGAGAATTACTGAGTACTGAGGCCAACTTTCTCTGATTGATTATCATAATGTAAAACCATCAGCCATTGGCAGCGTGGAAATTCTATAGACAAACAGAGGAAAAAGGGATTGTAATAAATCTGAGTTATCTGTGTGCACGAATCAGCAGTGGGTATGAGTGAGGTGCAGTCACGCCTGTTAGAAGAGTGCTGGGATTGTGTTGCACCTTTTGCTGGGTTCGGATGTCAGGCCTGAAGCTGTGATTGAGTTTCAATAAAAACAGCAAAAGGTCAAGCTTCTGTAGCCATGCTCTGACCACGCACTGGCTACTCTCAAAGAACCTGAGGTCATTTGAAAGGTGCACTGCAGGCCTTCCGTTCTGGCGGTGTAGTATACAGGGGAATAAAAGCTGGCAGGGGTCTTACTTAAAGTAACATTTGATCTTACACCAATCATAAAGACTGGCTGAGCTTTTTCACTAATACACTGCAATGTAATAGGCATCCCACGAAAAGGAAAGGATTGTGGAGTTCAGTTTCATACTCCCTGCAATGAGAGTATCTAAGCCCTCCATTCTAGCACTATATTTTTTTAACCATGGGATTGATGTTTGTAATAGTTATGACATTACAGATATTTAAAAAGTTGAATAAACCTGTATAATGCTGACTTGCATATACTGAATCTTAAAGTTTGAAATATCTCTGAACCCTGAACAGAAATCTTAATGTGGTTGTTTCCATGCAGCAATATATAGTTTTCGAGGGAAATAATTTATATAGTGAGATATTTTATAATTGATTTTTTTAGGTTAAAACCCCCAGAGAAAATCTGAACTCTCTGGTTAGCTACTCACATGTCTTAATTTATTAATTCATTATTATTTGTTATTTGTTTTTATTAGGATTAATTTGTTTTCCAAAGAAAGTAGCAGTACATGAGCTGTGCTGGAATTCATGATGAAATCAAACCTTTCAATGAGGTCAAACCATTAAACAACATTGTTTAAAAACTTAACACACTAATTCTTATGAACAGAATGTAAGAGGCATATACTTCTGTATACTTCTATTTATATCATGTGATTTTAAACCTATGAAAAGCTCTGTTCATTTTTAGCTGAAAAAAAGACTCATTTATTTAGCTAGATGAAACAGGATGGCAACATTGTGAACATTGTGATCATGTACATATTAAGTTGTGTCCAGACACTAAAAACTATTATGTTCCTCCCAACAAACAGCTTGGAAGGCTTATCCGGTTCCTGTGTTGTCGACCTAAAAAACTGTAGCTTTTGGACATGTAGATCTGGGTTTCCAGAAAAGAGCCTAATCTTCACTAGGAAATATGGTGGTGGATCTTTTATGGTGTGGGACAGTTTTTTTTCAGAATCACTTTGGACTTTGTAGTATACATGACATAATTGAGTCAATCAATAATCAGAAGATTTTTTTTATCAAACATTGGGTGTCTCTGCCAGTAGACTATAATTAACCCATAGCTGGTTATTTCTGCAGGACAGAGGTCCACCAATCCACCAAAAACAGCATTCTGTAGTTAACCAGAGAATTTAATTTCTGCAGTGTTTATCCAAATCCTAAGGGTACCTAAACTCCATAAAAATATCCATGAAATCCATCGGGAGAGAGTCTGTGTGGAGGGATGATCACCTCTGCTTTTTGTCCAGCATTCAAAATGAGTGTTGGTTTTTTATCTAGGCGATGAGAGACTGCACTACTGCATTACAACTAGTAAATACATTTTTGTAGTATGTAGTTCTTTACCAAGGTGCCAATAATTCTATTTACTAGATCATTACATTTATTTTCAGGGTTTCTATTGAATATTATTTTATAAATTAATTGCTTCAAAAAAGCCCAATAAGAGCTCAAGTGTCACACTAAATGTATTAATGTATTTTAATTTTATCTTTCATTTATTTTAGATTATATTTTTGACTTTGGAATTAATATAAAAAATATACAAAAAGCAAAATGTATTGTAATATTATACTTTCTATTAATTTCTATTCATTCAATTTGGCAACAATTTTACAGAAATCACTCTATTAAACATTATTCTGGATTAAAAGTTATTCTGGACAGCTAGCCTTTCAAAGCAGTAGAAAACATTTTGTTCCTAGCTTTAAATGTGATATTATAGCCTCGATTTAAAGCTCTAAAACATAGCTCTAAAAGATAATAATAATAATAATAATAATAATAATAATAATAATAATAATAATAGGTGCATACTTGATTTTTGGATTCATACTGTTAAAAATTAAAGTAACTTAAATGACTTTTTAATCAAGTTTTTATATATTCATTGTAACTAAATAATTACACTCTATATGTAAAAAGGTGTTAGGACTGAAAATGCTGTGACTCAAAATTTGCTGTGTAAATATATATTTAACAGCTTCATGCATTTTAATATTCTTTCCACAGCTGCTTTGTGACAACATCAGTTGTAAAAAGCGTTGTATAAATAAAATTGACTTGACTTGACTTTAATACTGTCAATGCATGACCACACTCTAGAGCTGATATGCAGTGGGAGGTGTCCAGCTGTGTCCAGTGAGTGAGAGACATCAGAAACTCTTTGTGGTTCAGTAAGTAGGGTTTGTTCTTTGGTTGTAAGTTTGACATGGTGTAAGACCACATACTGTGATGCTCCTGTGAAATGTTTCATGGCCTGCTACTGAACACGACTTCAAGCTTGCCGAAGACTTGTGTGATCTAGTGAATAGAGAAGAATTTCAAAAGCAGCACCTGTAAAGAAACTCTAAAAAGAGTGATACAGTAAATTAGAGCTTTGCCCATTAGGGTTTCCTGTCTGGTAATATACTGTGTCTAAGCTTTTAAAACATCTGACGTCGACTATTGTGATTCTCCACAGACTTGGTGTGTGTAATTAGATGGGATGAACATTCTGCCTCGCAAATGATCATCTAGGATGCTTGTTTAGGGTTGACATGGGCCTTGAGCTGTGCCCAGACTAAATTATATTCCCTCTTTTCTCTGCTCTTGCCTGAGTGAATGCTGATACAAGCAGAAATTCATGCTCACCTCACCATCTTTCCCCCCTTCCCTGGGCTCCTAGCTCCTCTGTCAGACTGGGCTAGAGTATAGAAAGCTAGAGTTTCCTCTAAGATTTTGATGTTTCTCTGCTTCACTCCGTCCATTTTGTAATAAAAAGTTAATAGCTATCAGGATTAGAGAGTATCAAAGTCCCTCATTGTACATCACACATGTAACCCGTCACCTCTGAGAACTAGTGGGAATAAAATTTTGTTTTGTTTTTTTGTTTTTGTTTTGTCGGCCTGTCTGCTTTGCCTTAAAAGGTTAATCTGGGATCTGAGCCTATTTATCTGCTGTCTATCCCTGTCTACCCCCGCCATCATGCCTCGCTTGGGGCCCAGCAGTTTCCCCCTACTCTTCTGGGGAAAGAATGATATACTGGCTAAATGAGCTTCTTTATCAATCCACAGGAGCAGAGGGGAGGATGCCTGCCTCCTCAGCTTATGTCATCAATATCCTCTTATATAAATGTCAGCTGTACCATTTTACTCATAGCTATTTCCCACACTGCTGATTACATTATCCTGTAATGGAGGGGAGCTGCTCTTGGTTTGGCTCCCTCTCTTTCTCCTTTCTCTCTCTCTCTCTCTCTCTCTCTCTCTCTCTCTCTCTCTCTCTCTCTCTCTCTCCCTCCCTCTCTCTCTCTCTC
>JBBIGC010000145.1:18297124-18315424 GCA_037576955.1 Lepidarchus adonis
GTGTGTGTGTGTGTGTGTGTGTGTGTGTGTGTGTGTGTGTGTGTGTGTGTGTGTGTGTGTGTGTGTGTTTAAGCTGCTCAGGAGCCTCAGGAGATGTGCAAAGCTTTGTCAACACTGTTTTTCTCTTTGTGACAGTTCATTCACACTGGATCATTTTGAATGGTTTTTATCTTTAATTGAAGTCTTAATTCATTTGGTGGTTTTGTAGTATGCGGTGTCATGTCTGAAGCTGGATTAAGAGGAGCTTTAGAGCTTGGGTAAATTATTAAATTTATCCCCCCCGAATAGTCAGAAGTTTTATTTACTTACTTTTTTTTCATGGGTAGAAGACAGTAATCCCTTTATGTTTAATTTTGAATGTGTAAAGTGGTTTTCACACATTTATAAACTTGCCTGAAAGCTAAATTCCACATTCCTGAAATATTTTTTCCCCATGAATGGCCTCTTTTACAAATGCAGTCTTAGAGCTTTCTTAGAATTTTGAATTAAATGTAGTATTAAGATATGATGAAGGTAGAAGTCCAGTACTACAGCCTGTGTAATAACTGGTGTGTGTTTCTCCAATCTGCAACTTATGCATCACTATGCTTCAGTGCAGAATGATTGTGTATGTTGTATTTTGACGCAGTGTTAAACAATTCCTGGGGAAGAACTGGAAAATCATCCTCTTGTTGTGTGTGCATACTGTTTTGGCTGAAAACGCACATTGCATATGCTGTTTGAGCATGTGTTGCAAAAGCTGTTTCCTGTATGTGCCAGGGAAGAAACAAGCATTTGCTAAACAACCAAAAAACAAAATGCACTGAAATTTTGTTGAGGAAATGGTCCTGAAAAAGGGAATCAGACGAGGAGATATACATTCACATTAGCCTCCGGCTGCTTTTCCCCACCTTTCGGTAGTATTATTCTCCCTGTGAATATATGGCGTATCAGTAATAATTATTCCTGCATCTAAGTAAATATCCCTATTGCACCTTATATATATGCCTAACAAACCTGAGAGAATATTTTGTAGCAGGGTCTGTTCTTGGAACAGTGGTAGTCCTGTGAAACTTGGAAAATTAAAGGAATTTTAAATATTCTACTCAAATCAGTATTAGGGGGACCTTTTGTTAAATCAAAACAGAAAAAAATGTTCAATCTTAGAAGTAGCTTTTTCTTACATGAATAACTTTAAAGGTTAATATGCTCTTTACCTAAGGCGTAGTGATGAATATTTACAAAAAGACATGCAGTATTTTACATTACCATTTCTTATTTGAATACTTCAAATTGAGACTTTACAGAGCAGTTTAAATTGAGGTCATTCATGGAGCGAGCACAAGTACCTCTGAAGTAGTGACATCTTGGGAAGAGGGTAATTGCAACGTGTTCCTATGAGTTCAGGTATGGGTTTGATCTGCCAAGAGATGTTCAGTTGCAGTAGTACTCCACCAAAAGAAGAGAGAGTTAGTTGAAACATACAAGACTCCAAAGGATTACAATGGATTTCAGAAGAAAATTTTGAAGAATTTTATATTTTTGCTACTAACACAGAGTGTGAATCTTACAAATATCTATGCAATGCCATGCAGTTAAATCTGCAAGTGATAAATTGCCCTAGAGGGACAAGTCAGGCATCTCCTGTATTTGATAAAGTATTTGCTTTTGAGTCTGCTGAATGACAAACAAGAAGAACAGGTTTATGGAAGGGTACTAAGTAAAAGCACTGGTTTTACAAATGCTATAGATCACTATGTGGATGTTCTTTTTTTAAAACAGAAAAATACCCCAGTATTTGTTTTTGTCTTTCTTATTTGAGATTAAGTGAAATTTGGATAACATTTTTGTTGACTTTCACTTGTCCTGTACTGTTTTTTTTGTAAACACTTATTTAATGCATTAGACAACTTTTGCTTTGTTAAATACTTCATTATGTCAATCATGTCATATTCATTTGTAATTATCAAGACTTTTCCAGAAATATGCTTAATGCAGGGATGCTCAGTAATGGTCAAAATCAAATTCTATTATTTTGGTCATCATTCAGATTCTCCATGACATTTTTTGTGCATTTTTATGAAACTCTGAAATGGCAAATCACCTGTAAGCTCTTATGGCCTCGTCAAAGCCAAAACATGAAGCAGTCGCCCTCTGGAGGAATCCTGGGGTAACACAAGACGAAATATATACACTGAGCAAATATAAATGCAAAACTTTTGGTTTTGCTCCTGCTTTGCATGAGCTGAACTCAAAGATCTGAAACATTTTCTACATACACAAAAGACCCATCACAAATCTAAAATTGTGTTAGTGAGCACATCTCTTTCGCTGAGAAGTGCAACACATCTCCGTCACATAGAGTTGTCTCTTCAATATCCGTGCGAAATTGCTGAATATTGGCAGGAACTGGAACACGCTGTCGTATACGCTGATCCAGAGAGTCCCAAACCTGCTCAATGGGTTACATGTCCGGGGAGTCTGCTGGCCATGCAAGAACTGTGATGTTTTCAGCTTCCAGGAATTGCGTACAGATCCTTGCAATATGGGGCCGTGCATCATCATGCTGCAACATGAGGTGATGGTCGTGAATGAATGGCACAACAATGGGCCTCATGATCTTGTCATGGTTTCTCTGTGCATTCAAAATGCCATTGATAAAATGCACCTGTGTTTGTTGTCCATGACATACACCTGCCCATACCATAACCCCACCGCCACCATGGGCCACTCCATCTACAACGTTGACGTCAGCAAACTGCTCACACTGTGCTGTGTGATCAAAATGCACATTTCAGTGTGGCCTTTTATTGTGGGCAGTCTAAGACACATCTGTGCAATAATAATGTGTCTAAACAGCAACTTGATATTTACACCTGTGAGGTGGGATGGATTATCTCCGCAAAGGAGAAGTGCTCACTAACACAGATTTAGATTTGTGAACAATATTTCACAGTAATGGTTATTTTGTGTATGTAGAAAATGCTTCAGATCTTTGAGTTCAGCTTATGCAATATTGGAGCAAAACTGAAAGTGTTGTGTTTATATTTTTTATCAGTGTATATAATATTTAATCTGGATTGTTTTTGTAATTGTTGGGAACCAAAATCATGATTGAAAATAAAATTTGATGGAGTGCCCTCTCTAGCTGAAAGTGAACATGACGTTAAGTTGAATCACCTGGTGAAATTAAGCACCTGGGTTTTCATAATTTCTTGGCTCTTGATATTATTTTCAGTGTTGCAGATTCAGTTGTTAAAGTCTTTCCACTACTGAGCGAGAGACATGGAAGTGTGACTGCAGCTAATTTATGGATTCTTCCATAATTTTAGGGATGCACCAAATATTACTTACTAATATTCATTTTTAGATAAAATGGAAGTCCTCTTTCTTTATTTACATTAGTAATGTTTGGATGTAATTAAATTAATGACCAAAAATAAAATGTAATTGCCTCTCTACTACTGAGTCACTGTAGTTTTTATGGCTGGGCTGGGTATCTTGTTGTCATTTGGGTCTGGAATTAGTGCTTAGAGTTGATGTTCAGTAATACTAGCCTCAGTGCACAGACTCCAGGGTCCTTACTGTTGTCTGCTTAACTCTGACTCATATCCCCCAGCATGCTGTGCAGTGGGCGGCTAGTGGCGGTGGCCCCTTTTATTGGCTCTGTGCTGTGGTCTCTCCTGAGCACAGCCAATCAATAAGCACAGACAGGATCTGTTTTAAAGCAAGTCCTCCAAGTGGGCAGCAGCAGAAGGAGAAATATGGATGCCCTAGGGAGAGTGATTCATAGCTGTTCTTTCAGAGAAGGCATAGACTTCACTACATCTTCCCATCTACAGAACATAATGATGCTTGTTAGGTCAGAATTGAAATCATGAGAGAAAATATATTCATGTGTATTTTGTAATTTATTACTGATGAATGCTCGCTATAGGGCTTTGTTATGTCTCTGATGTGTTTTTTATTAAGAGTTTAGATACTGTACAGTGATATCTGGACTTACTACTTGGTTTAATAAAGCAAAACATAAGGGCCAAAAAAAATGTGTATACAAATAGGTTAATTTTAAAGGGGTGGTTTACATAAGGGCTGCAACAATAACTGCACTGCAAGGTATTAGAAGATACTGCATTGTGGATCTCATCACCACCATTACTGTACTTCCTTCTGCCCAAATGTCTAAAGAAACTGGCAGCAGTATTATTGCAAACCACATAGCAGCACTATACTAATAACATGTTAAATAAATTCTATACTTCTAAATCTTTTACCAGTGGTAAAATTTACATTTGTTGTATGAGGGCTGTGTGGTTTTAGGGTTGCCATGGAATTGCATTGCCTAGACAATCAAATTGATATTTGACAAACTATAAATAAAATATAATAAAATGGGGCAACCCTCTGCTCTAAACAACAAAACACTAATCAGAATCAAGACACAGAACTACTGGCAGAGTTTATGACAGACTCAAGGAGTGGAGCCCCACATGTGACTGCAATGATGACCATTACCTAAGGACCTATGCACTCCGACACCGTTATGCAACTGCCACACAACTGCAGGCCCGTTTACGAGATGCGAGGGGTACTAGGGTTTCCAGACAAACCATTCACAACCAACTCCACCACTTTGGCTTGAATGCCAGACGCCCGTTACAGGTGACTCCACTGACACCAAGACTCCGCCGTGTACATTCGCAGTTACCTACTGTGAAGCATGGGGGCTGTTTTCCTGCAAAGGGACCAGGACAACTGATCCGTGTAAATGAAAGAATGAATGGCGCCAAGTATCGTATGATTTTGAGTGAAAACTTCCTTCCATCAGCAAGGGTGTTGAAGATGAATTGTGGCTAGGTCTTTCAGCATGACAATGATCCCAAACACACTGCCCAGGTAATGACGGAGTGGCTTCGTAATAAGCATTTCAAGATCCTGGAGTGGCCTAGCCAGTCTGCAGATACCCATAGAAAATCTTTGGAAGGAGTTGAAAGTCTGTGTTGCCCAGTGACAGCCCCAAACATCACTGATCTAGAGGAGATCTGCATGGAGGAATGGGCGAAAATAGCAGCAACAATAAGTGACCTTTGGTTATTATACTTATTTTCCACCATAATTTGCAAATAAATTCTTAAAAGATCAAACAATGTGATTTTCTCATTTTGTCTCTCATAGTTGAGGTAAAGCTATGATAAAAATGTCTGTTATTACTGATAATTATTGTTATTTCAACTTTTTTGTTAAGTACATAACTCCACGTGTTTGTTCATAGTTTTGATGCCTTCAGTGAGAATCTACCAATGTAAATGGTCATTTTAAAATAAAGAAAACACATTGAATGAGAACGTGTGTCCAAACTTTTGGCCTGTACTCTATGTAGCACAGTAGGGTAGTGATTATGATAATGATAGATATTTTTTTGTTCTGAAATATATATATGAACACTTAATAATCTACACCAGATCTAGATAATATAAATACTTAGATGTCTTATTTATCGATCGATCTATCAATCTATCAATCTAATATACAGTGGTGTGAAAATGTGTTTGCCCCCATCCTGATCCACCCCCCATGTTTGTCACACTTAGATGTTTTAGATTGTCAAACAAATTTAAATATAGATCAAAACAACACAAGTAAACACAAAATGTGGCTTTTATTATTAAGGGAGAAAAAATCCAAACCTACATGACCCTGTAGTGATTGAAACATAACTTAACAGTGGTTCATCACACCTGAGGTCAATATCTCTAGCCACACCCAGGCCTGATTCCTGCCACCTCGGTCCTCAATCAAGAAATCACTTAAATAACACCTGCCCGACAAAGCGAAGTAGACCAAAAGACCATCAAAAGCCGAGATCCAAAGAAATTTAGGAACAAATGACATAGAAAGTAGTTGAGATCTATCAGTCTGCTAAGTTATAAAAACATTTCTAAGACTTTGGGACTTCAGTGAATCACAGTGAGAACCATTATCCATAAATGGCGAAAACATGGAACAGTGGTGAATCTTCCAAGAAGTGGCCAGCCAACCAAAATTAACCCAAGAGCACAGTCAAGAACAAGTCCTGACCTGAATCTCATTGAGATACTGTGGCATGATCTTAAAAAGGCAGCTCTTGCTCAAAAACCCTGCAATGTGGCTGAACGACAACAATTCTCCAGAGAACTTTGTAAAAAGAACCTGACACTTTGGAACTCCTAGGGTGTCCAAACTTTTGCACAGTGCTATTTTCTTCAATTAATGGCATAAAACGTAACTATGCATCAATGTTTGCTGAAAATATTGTGTATTTTTCATGTGCTAGAGCAGGGGTCAGCAACCTTTACTATCAAAAGAGCCATTTTACCTCCTCTTCAACTAAAGTTAGATCGTCTGGAGCCGCAAAACATTACACAGCGTATAAACTTTTTTATTTCACCTGTTACAACAACTGAATGAGGCAAACAGAAGTGCAGTGTGCATGTGTAGGCCTTCCTGTATTTGTGTAAAATTAAATAAAAAACGTAGCCCACTTTAATATAAAAAACATAGTTAAAGCTTAGCAGTTTTTGTTTGCCGCCATTTTAATGGTGCTGTCCTCAACGTTTTTTGCAGAAAGAAGCATTTTTAAAAGTTTTGGAATAAGTGCTGTTTTTGAATTTGGAGAGTAGATGCTCTGATATTTTAATGAACGATTTTTTAAATGTATTTCTCTGTCTGTGAACGGCTTCCCCTCCTTACGATCTCATGAGCCACAAAACTAGCAGCTGGAGTTCAGTCTCGAAAGTGTTTGCTTCGTTATAATCACTGTTACTCAATCTTTAGTTGGTACTTTTCAGAAATTGCTCAGTGCTTGTTTTAAAAATGTCTTTTAATATTGTTGTTGCTCATTTCTCACCACATATCAGACACACAGATCAGCAGCTTAGTTGCAGTTAAGGTAAAGAAGTCTGTCACACGTGACGCATGTTTTAATTCACGAGTACCCAACCAACGGCCGCACAAATATATATATATATCTCAATCTGTAGCATCTAAGTATGTTTGATACATCAGCTTTGCTGTTGTTCTGGATAAAAGTCATGACAGAAAACCCTGAGATCATCACAACAGCACTGAAAACCTATTTTGAAAGGAACGTTTACGCATTACCATAGTGACCAGAGCACGTTAGGGGGCATTACTCTAAATGTTGGCGCATTTCGCATTTCACTTTATTTACTACTAATAAAGTTACATAATTACACAATGTTAAAGTATCACCTCAACCTCCAAGATAACTAACAAAATAAGCAAAAATAAAATATATAATTAAAAGTTTAATTAATAAAAAACAGTTTTTTTGTCAAGGCCAAACAGAGCCACAACAAGGTGGCTGAAGAGCCGCATGCGGTTCCGGAGCCATTGATCCATAAACATCATCAAATGCGACCCGTGCAGCTTTGCTGTCACAGATGTTGGAAATGCATTCGTCTTGGATATTGCAGACAATGAACTGGAGCTTAAATTCTGCTGTGTAGGCTTAGCTTTCTTCAAATCTGATGTCAGAAATGCATTCGCTCATGGATATTGCAGACGTTTCCTTGCTTTGCAACAAACTAAACATTAAATCCTGCAGCGTACTTCTTGCGTTGTGGCATTATATCTGTAAGTTCCAAATGTTATGCTCAACTATGGTATAATGTAACTACTAGTATAGAGTTGAAAAAGGCAAGTGTGTCAATTTAGATGCTTCTACTTCAGATTAATGAATTCAGTAATGCTTCATGGGGCAGCTTATCTTACATAAACATAAATGAGCATTTTCTGCAGCTTATAGAATGGGGTGGGTTATAATGTGGAGCAGCCTGTCGTTGGGTAAATACGGTAGTTTGGATTCAGTCACGTTTTTCTTTTACCTACTGTATGTAATTAAGCATTTTCTGCTGGGCTCATCAATACAGATATACCATCTTTAACAGAGACACAAGGTATGTGTCCCCTCCTGTCATGGGATAGCTGAATTATAGGCATGTGTCATCCTGACGCTAAATTGCCTGTCCTTCAGCCAGGGCTTAAATGTGCAGAAAGTGAGAGCACCCAGTACATTAATGCAGCTAATTGCTGTTGGTAGGGGTCTAATGTACTGGAACGCTATGATTTGGCTCTCCTGTGCCTGTCAAATATATTTCAGATACTCTGCCAGCCTCCTGTCAAGTTCACACACACACACACACACACACACACACACACACACACACACACACACACACACACAGACATACACATACACAGACATACACATACACACACGCAAACAAAGCATGAGAAAGAGAGAGCTACAAACACGTCTGTATTGCTTGTTACCAAGCGTGAGAGACCGAGATGTGAAATACAGTGGATTTATCTGAAAAATAACTGTGAGAGGAGTGATACCAGAGCTGAATACATATTGCCTCTACCCCAGATGAGTGAGAGCGCATGACAGAGTTTTAGAGAGAGTGATTGTACTGGCATTGCAATGCAGCAAACAATCCAAACAAGAATCTTTCAGACTAATACAACCTGTTTGAGAAAATTTTATACATTAATCAACACATCACTAAACACATCTGAATCATTATTTGCTGAGAAATGTTCACAACATGAAACTAAATGGGGTAGTCACATCTCTTTTACATGCTACCGTTTCAAAACTTGGAAACCTAGAGAAACACCCAGAGAGAGTGTGTGCTTCAGTGCTGGTACAAGTAGTGTTTTCAAAAGGGGATAATAAGAGCCACTATCAGAGTGACTCTTAGGGCCAGATAAGGAGCGGTGTATGACAGTGTATTTGAAGGTCACCTAAATATACCTGTAGTATCACCAAGATAGTGTTTCCCATAACAACTACCCCTTACGTCTGTAATGTTCCATGTTTACAATGCCTTAATTTCATAACATGGTTTGTGGAAGGGTGCAACCAATGTTGCCAAAATTTGGTAACTAGATTTGGTAACTAGATAACCATTACATTATGCTAACAGGCAAGCTCTAGTTTGGATTAAAGTGTTTAGCAAGCTAACGTGTCCTAAAATCTCTTA
Source organism: Lepidarchus adonis (assembly GCA_037576955.1). Classification (NCBI taxonomy): domain Eukaryota; kingdom Metazoa; phylum Chordata; class Actinopteri; order Characiformes; family Lepidarchidae; genus Lepidarchus; species Lepidarchus adonis. The sequence goes on from JBBIGC010000145.1 coordinate 18,306,154, forward strand.
GTACAGTCAGGACCACCATAGTCTGTGTCGAATATAAGAACAGCTAAAACTGGACCATGGTTCGGTAATTCAGGCTAGTTTAACCATTTCCTGAGACCTGATTGAACAAAGGGATAAAAGCGTTAAATAGGGGAAATGCTGATTGTTTGTTGGCACACTGCCAATCATTGAAAAACCCACATCTTAATCAGTGAGTTGGCAGCCCAACCATTTGTCAGGACTGTTCCGCTTTGGTCCAGGATGGTTTTGTGTTTTCCCTGACCAACTCACCTGTTCATTGCTAGTTTTAAGATGAGCATTTGAGGCGGGGAACTGCTAAACTGTGCTGACACCAGCCATGACCAACTTTGGGCACCACAGGAATATTTATATTTATATTCTAAGGAGGGTGACATTTTAAATCATTGTTCTTCCTCTGTTAACTAAGATTACCTACAAGGAAACATTCCTGCAGTCATCATTACGTTGCATAAAAAGTGTTTCACAGGCAAGGGTGCTACTAAATTTGCACCTAAATCAACCATTTATTGGATCATCAAGAACTTCAAGGAGAGAGGTTCAATTGTGAAGAAGGCTTCAGGCCACCCAAGAAAGTTTCCTAAAGATGTTTCAGCTGTGGGATGGTGGCGCCACCAGTACAGTGTGCATCTGTACACACAGTGAGGCAAAGAGGATGATGTCAAGAAGGGCAGGCAAGAAGACACTTCTCTCCAAGAAAAACATCGCAGACGGGTTGATATTCTGCTAAAAGTACAGGGATTGATTGGACTGCTGAGGACTGAGGTGAAGTCATTTTCTCTGATGAAGCCCCTTCCGATTGTTTGGGGCATCTGAAAAAATGTTTGTCCAGAAAAGAAAAGGTGAACACTACCATCAGTCCTGTCTGTTTCATGCCAACAGTAAAGCACCTGAGACCATTCATGTGTGGGGCTGCTTCTCATGCAAGGGAGTGAGCTCTCAATTTTGCCTAAGAGCACAGCCATGAATGTTTCACAGGCAAGGGTGCTACTAAATTTGCACCTAAATCAACCATTTATTGGATCATCAAGAACTTCAAAGAGAGAGGTTCAATTGTGAAGAAGGCTTGTGAAGGTACCAAAACCATCCAACTTCTTCCAACCATCCAAGAACAGTTTGATAAGGAACAATGCCTTTTCCAGCATGATTGAGCACTGTGCCAAAAGGCCAAAATGATTACTAAGTGGCTCAGGGAACAAAACATTGCAATTTTGGGTCCATGGTCCTTAACCCAATTGAGAACTTGTGGTCAAACCTCAAGAGGTTGGTAGACAAACTAAACCCCATAAAATTTGACAAACTCCAAGCATACTCCAGAACATGTTGCCATCAGTCAGGCACAGATGTTGATTGACAGCATGCCAGGGTGAATTGCAGAGGTCTTAAAAAAGAAGGGACAAGACTGCAAATACTGATTCTTTGCATAAACTTGATGCAATTATCATTAAAAGCCTTTGAAACTTATGAAATGCTTGGTATTATACTTCAACACACCACAGAAACAACTGACAAAAATACCCAATAACACTGAAGCAGCAAACTTTGTGAAAAACAATATTTGTGCCATTTTCAAAACATTTGGCCACTACTAGATAGATCGATAGATAGACAGACAGAGAGGAGCTGACTGAATAACTGGTCGTATTTAATACTTTAATCTAATACTTTAATGCACTATTCAAGTCATGGAATTTGATGGTGTTCTTTGTGATGGAATTAACTGTAATATTATCTTACTGTCTTCAGTGTGTACTGATTCTACGTCTACTTCTGCTTCTCCCTTTACGTCTGCTGATGAAGTTTAAATTTATAATTATATATAAATATAATATAAAAATTATTGGGTTAATGTGCATTCTGTAATGCTGTAAGGCAGAAAGGTTCCAGTTTGATGTAATTGGTAAAAAGGCAGCTCTATTCATATTACTATTATTCTCTCCAATTGTGGTAATGTGTATGTGTATACAGTCAGATCCATAAATATTGGGACATCGACATTCTAATCTTTTCAACTCTCTCTGAGACCGTCTTCAGCAAGTGACATGCATGCTCAATTAAATTCATGTCAGGTGACTGACTTGACCATTGCATAGCATTCCACTTCTTTGCCTTATAAAACTCGTTGGTTGCTTTTCAGTATGCTTTGGGTCATTGTCCAACTGCACTGTGAAGCGCCCTCCAATGAGTTCTGAAGCATTTGGAGAAATATGTGCAAATAATACTGCCTAAAACATTTTAGAATTCATCTTGCTGCTTTTGTCAGCAGTCACATCATCAATAAATACAAAGGAACCAGTTCAATTGGCAGCCATACACACCCACACCATTACACCACCACCATGCTTTACTGATGAGGTGGTATGATTTGGATCATGAACAGTTTCTTTCCTTCTCCATACTCTTCTCTTCCCATCACTCTGGTACAAATTGATCTTTGTCTCATCTGTCCATAGGATGTTTTTTCAGAACTGTTTTTTAGATGTTGCGCCTGTTTTTGTGGCACACCAATGGTTTACATCTTGTGTGGACACCTCTGTATTCACTTTGGTGTAGTCTTCTCTTGATTGTTGACTTTGACACACATACGCCTAGCTCCTGGAGAGCGATCCTGATCTAGCCAAATGTTGTGAAGGGGGTTTTCTTCACCAGGGAAATAATTATTTTTTTATGTTTTCTGTGGTCTTACGGGTCTTTTGGTGTTGCTGAGCTCATTGGTGCATTTTTTCTTTTTAAGAATGTTTCAAACAGTTGATCAGGCCACACCTAATGTTTCTGCAAAATTTCTCTGAGGGGTTTGTTTGTATTTTTTAGTCTAATGATGACTTGCTTCACTGATAGTGAACCTTTTATCTGCCATGTAATAGCTGAGCAGCCAATTGTCTCATTACTTTTGGTCCCTTAAATAGTGTGAGGAACATAAGCTGAAAGTCGGTTGTTAGTTTCATTTCAAATCCATTGTGGTGGTGTATAGAGTTGAAAAGATGAGAATTGTGTCAATGTCCCAATATTTAGGGACCTGACTGTATATACAGTCTTATGCAAAAGTTTGGGCACCACTTGAAAAATAACAGATTTTGGTCATTTTGTAATTGAAAAGATCACACTTGAGCACAGGAGGACTTCAGGGTTGCATGTTTAGGGTTTTGCTCTCAACACTGATGACAACTGCTCTGCAAAGTTCAAATGCAATCGGTGCCTCAAGTTTGCAGGTGTCATGAGATTGGTGGGTTGTATTAAGAACAATCATGTGTCAGCATACACAGAGGAGGTAATGAGAGGTATAAGTGCAATAATCTTAATTTTGACAAAACAAAAAAGATGACAATTAAATTCAGAAATTCACTGCTCACCCACCTTTTACCTTGACAGCTGTAGAAAAAGTTAACAACAAGTTTCTGGGCAATCACATCACAGATGACTTTTCTTGGTCCTTCAACTCCACCTCCACAGCCAAGAAGGCTTGGCAGCTACTGCATGTCTTGAGGAGACTAATAAGAGCAAGCCTCCCCTCACCAATCCTCACCACAATCTGCAGGACCTTCATCAATGTGTTCTCTAGCTACATCACTGTCTCGTAAGGAAAGTACACTGTCAACCATAACACTGTACAGTAGATAGTGAAAGCAGCTGGATGTTCATCTGTGTGCCCCTCCCTCCCCTAAGATACATCTACCACACCTGCTGCTACAACAGAGCCAGCAACATTGTGAAAGACCATTCCCATGGACTGTTTTCTACGGTCTGGCAATTGCTACTGAAGCTTCAGCTCTGTTCTATAAGAACCTTAAGCCATCAGAACTTAAATTTTTAGTCCCTGCCTAAACAAATGCCAATCCAGTTTACTACCTCAATGGATGCCTTGTATGTTCTCTCATTAAACTCTGGATTTTTAATAGTATGTGCATTTTACCTACTATATACTGTAAAAATTACAATATATTCATATTTTGCATCTTTATGAAATAAAAAAATGCAAGTTAAAAACATATAAATTGTCTTTTACCACCAACTCATTGATGCTACATGCTCTGGGGCACATGAGTCTCTCAGGGAAGTCTTACATCTAAATTTACTGTCATGTTATCTTGTCTATTTTGCCTGTTGCCTCTTGTTGCATGTGCTATATGTTGGACCATGGTCTGTGGAGAAATGTCTCATCTCACCAAGTACGTGTACACAGCTACTAATGTCAAAGTAACATTGACCTTTATTTGCCTTTTTTGCACTTCAGTCTATCAGAGCCTATCAGCATTTTACCATCACTGTATAACATGTGATATAGTGAATGAGGCTGGGCCTGAAGGAACAGAGAAATAACTGTTGAGTTGCATTCATTTCTCTGTCTTTCATGGAGAAGATGCCATAGCAACAGTGGAATGCCAAGACAATAGTTTCTTGGAGGAGTGTAACGTTCTGTCTGCTGACATTAAAGAAGCAAAAACATTTTGATGGTGTCATTGTTTTTGTTTTGGCCAAAAAGAGAACATCTTTTGGTTTTTAAAAAGGTCCAAATTTGGATGAATGTTCTGCTTTCATTCACTTTGATGGATGTTTTGTGTCTCACCTTTTTTTAATTGGAAAAAAAATGGAAGCTTTTAAGAAAATGGCTGCAAGCACTTTGGGAAAGCTCAGTGGGTGACGTGCGTGCATGCGTTAGCATGTGCATTAGCGCGCTCGTGTGTGTATGCGTGTGAGAGGGCATGGCATCTCCAAGAATATTGGTTCCAATGGCTTTTCTGACTGTGGGGGGTTAGTGCCACAGGAGGAAGCTCCTGCTGCCACACTTCCTGTTTATTGCCACATTGCTATTCTAAGTTGAGTGTTCTTTGCCCAGTGACCTGTACTGAAGTGCACTCAAATGCACTGTAGATGTAAGCATGGTTTAGATTCATTGAGGCATGATATACTCACTCACTCACTCATTCTCTTTGTCCGTTTTCTTATTTCTGAAATTATATTGGTAATATTATAGGTTCTGTATTCATGCCAGTAGTTCAATGTTTCTTTTAGTGCTTAGCAATATGACTACATTTATCATTTTTTTGATAAATTGTTTCCACAACATGATTTTCTGAGCAATCTGTGATATTTGGGTTTTTTTTGGGTTTTTTTTTTTGTCAGTGCTTAATTTCAAAGTGCATTATTAGTTTTGCTGAAGTGAATGTATTGTACTACAATCCAAGAAACACAGAATAAAAATAATTTGTACTCCTTATACCTTTTACCAGTATTTTTTTATATAGCCTCGCTGGCTCTTCATTCATATCATCGTGTTCTGTATCTTTAAAAAAATCTCAAGGTATAATTTTTGTCGTATCGCCCACCCCTAGATTTTTTTATGTTTATATTTGAAATATTTTTCCATATTTTTACTGATATTTAGTTTGGCAACAATTTACTATATCATAGAAAGACTTCAAATTCCAGAATGGAAATAGCAGAGCAGCACTGTGCTGCAGTGATTTGTGTTTTTATCTTTATTTGTGTTTGCTGTCTACATGGATGATTGTGTTCCAGAAGTGAAGAATCGAGTAGAAAAGGATAAACTAAACTATAAACTATAGTTTATTTAGACAAATACATTCTTGTAGCCTTAGGGTGACATTGACAAAATGATGCAGACTGTTAATTTTTTTGCAGAAAAGGTGTGACAAAATCATGATAACTGTTGAGATCGTGTGGTAACATTTTCACTGTGGGACTAAAATAAAATTCAAATATTCTTTCTAATAAAACATTCTAACATTTGCAGTTGCATTGCTTATGCACCCCATAGCCTTTTCTGAGGGTCTGTTATTTGCTGTTTTTCCTGGAAACAGTGAATATCTTGTCCGAGCTGATTAAGCAATGCAACTAGGCTATAAAGGTTTTCTTCGAGAAAAGTGCTGGTTGTGATTCTGGGGGGATATTTCATTAGACAACTGCTACGGTCGAACCACTGTGTGTAGTGTATATAACTAGAGCTTACATTTGTAAAGAAGATTTTAAAAATGTATTTAAATATTGACTGAAAATATGTGCATCAGTATCCCACCTCTGAACAGGGTTTGTTTGTGGCATAGGGTATGTCTTCGCTATTGTTTATTGTCACTGTACATGCACACTGGCTCCTGGTGTGTATAGTTCAAATGTCCAAAGAGACTGTGTTAACAATGAACACACACAAACTCTCTCCTGCACACATTCACACAGCCTCAGGGCTTGGCTAGTCCTGTCAGAATGAATTTAAAGACACTGAATAATTTATTTAGACTGCCTCTTAATTGAGTTTTTTAAGGTAGTGCCACCCAGCTCCCAGACGGCCGGGGTATTCCAGGTACTTTGCACTGTCCAAAATGTCATAATGTTATCTCCTCCTCCAGCTGCTGCTTTTTTAAAAGATTTTTTAAAGCCTGCATCATGCAAGCCTCTGCTATTCAGAATTGATTTCCCATTACCCGTCTTTTCTCTTTTTCTTTCTTTCTCTTCACCACTCACTTGTCTTTCTCTGTAAGACGGTGTGGTTTTGTCCTAGCCCTGGAGCCATAAATGTAATGCCAGTATTCAGAGTGCTTGTGTGTAATTTGTTGCTGGATAGTTAACCAGTTAACTTGCTTGTGCAGTGAGACTGCAGCATTGACCCATGTCTCTGCATCTGCTGCAGCCAGCTGTGCAGAGGGAGCAAGAGAGAACAAAAGAGACAGAGACAGAGAGCGTGCTTGTCTCGTCTGCAAGCAGCAGCCTTCTCGCCCGACACCAGAGGCTGTCTTTCGTCCACGCAGCTGCGCAGAGAGGCAAGCAGAAATAGGACAGGCTTGGTTAGACTCATCTTGGCTTTGAGCCCTCACTCTCATCCACTCTGCTGCTCACAGCTCACCCAGCCCAGTGTGTCTGAAGGGTAGGAGTAAAGAAAGAGAGACAGGTAGACAGATAGGAGGTGAAATTGAAATGGCTGGGGATCCGATCTGCCATGTTTTACAGACGGTAGCACAGGATATGCCTTCACATGGGCCCCGAAAGAGTTAAAAAAAAAAAAAAAAAGAGAGAGAGAGAGAAAAGTTTCAAACATTACCACCTATATAAGGAATGTAGCATGATCTGTGCATAGTAGACTATGAACAATAGTAGTACTGTAGATTTATTGATTAACAACATATTCAGTGTATCTATAGCCATTCTTTGCCTGCATTTAAAATGGTGTGCTTCGTCTGCAGCAATGTCTAGGGAGGTGTTATGTATCAAAGTAACACAACAGAGCTTTACCTCGACCTGTTCCTCCGTCTTCTGGACTTTCTCAACATCCTGACCAAATTGATGCACCCCCTCAACCCCCATCTCCAACCATCCAGCACTCAATACGAAGCCATTACTCAAATTTAATATGAAACTGTTGAACATCAAGAGGGTGAGGAGATGGTTGGGCTCTACACAGTGACACATTTATAGCCACATTAAATGTCTACATTGAGTTTAATACATAAAAAATATTAATTGCTGTTCATAAACATTAAAACACTTAAAGGCAGTTCTCCCACTCCAGCTGCAGCCAGTGTTGGCAGTTTTTCTGCAGCCAGCCATGAAGAAGCTGAGCATTTAAATAAGGCATTGTCTTAATTGACATTTTCTGGTAATTAATTACCTAGTTGTAATTGGGAAAGATATCACATGCTTTCTTTGAGAAACATATGACGACAGGCTGGAGGGATGGTCTTAGGGGAGGAATGGGAAACGGAGAGGACTTTTTGTGAAATGTTGTAAATTAATAACAAAATGTTGAAATGTAAAAGTTCAGTCCAAAAAAAAGACCATTTGGATGCTGGTACTGATACCATAATGGTTTAAATGTAGTCACATTTATACCCAAACCTAATAGGAGTGTGGATTAGTCGTGTATATATTAATTAGGGTTTGGGAGAGATAAGAGACTTGCAGATTTATTCTCTCATTACAGCCTATGGTAGAGTTTATGTGGCATTATTAGTGCCCTCCTCTTTTGTTCATTGGGTGGAGAACAGCCATTAATATCCTGAGTAATCGTGCAGTGCTGTGTGTGAGTTATGAGTATGCTTAAAAAAACCAAAAACCCTTCCTGCACAGTTTGTTATGCTAATGACTCTTCGTGTGAGGAGGCAAACTCGGAGATAGTGCCAGGGTCATGGGTTTCTTTTTTCCCCCCTCTTCTTCTGTTCCCTAGTGGGCTTGGAAGTCAGTACCAAGCACCTTAAATAAGGAATACATGCACCCTGCAATCACATGCACACACACACACACACACAAACGCAATGCACTTATCTTTTTTGTGTGAGAGAGTTGGATCTTTCTGAATTGAATGTGTCCTAAAATGGCTGACGGGTGTAGATAAAGCCAGAGAGGGCGGGTGAGCTGCAGAAATCCATTTCCCAGCAAGCCCTGTGATTTATAGCCCGTCAGCCACAGCACTCTTGCTAACGTCAACCGACCGTCTGAAAGCTGTCAGGAAGGCTTCCCTGTCCTGTAACCTGGCCCCGCTTTATGCTCTCAGCTCGGTACTAGTATCGACCCCTTGCTACTGGCCACTCTGTCTGTAGCCTTTAAAACAAATCTAAAGTTGCATGAATTCAGTTTCTGCCAAAGTTAGTAGTGACTTTCCAGTCATGCACACTGGTTGCTTCAGATTAAGCATCAGTCTCCATCATTTATAAGATGACATTTGTTGTGTACGTTACCCAGATTTAGCTCCACCAGTCACAACAGATCCTTTTTGAGTAGATTTCTTTGTAAAAATGTTCTCAATGCTTTGTTTTTTTTAGATTTGGACCAAACATAAAAGTTATTTAGTAATACTATGATTAAGAATTAATTTGGTTCAAACTAGGGCTGCAACTAATGATTATTATAATAAACGATTAATCTGTCGGGTTTTTTTTTGTTTTTTTTTCGATTAATTCGATGAATCGGATAAATGACAAAAAAAACAAGAAAAGCATTCGTTTCCAACCTTTTATTTAAAAACAGAGCTAAAATCTTTAGAAAGTGCACAAACATTTTGCTCCTCGAGCTGTTATAATAATAATAATAATAATAAAGCAGAGTGTAACCAGGGTTCAAGGTGCGGATCATTTTAGTGAAGCAGTCATCTACAACCATCGACTGAGGCCTCATGTCAGTGTCGAGCATGTTGAAGATACTGTCTGTTAAGAATTAAACACAGCTGACCGAGTGCTATAAAAGAACTTTAAAATTAAATTAAAAAGTACAACACACGCAAATATATTTGTCAATAATAACCTATATG
>JBBIGC010000145.1:18324655-18338080 GCA_037576955.1 Lepidarchus adonis
CTCTCTCTCTCTCTCTCTCTCTCTCTCTCTCTCTCTCTCTCTCTCTCTCTCTCTCTCTCTTTCTCCCTCTCTCTCTCGTGTGTGTTCACCTTCATTCAACCTATCTTCAACCACCAGTACATCAGTATAAATAGAGTTGTGTGCGCAGTGCAATGGGGAATAAATGTTGTCTTACTTTGTCGGGTAATAAATGGCGTCTTATATTAAAAGCCTTATCATAACTCACTGCAGTGATGTCACCTTCTCCCTCGGCTGGTTCGCTGCCATTTGAAGAATTGCGTATGAAGCATGCAGCCTCAGAAAATGCATGTCCCAGGATATTAACCGTCATCCTCCACTTCCTTGTTTTGTTCTGAAGTTTTTTTTCCTCTTGTTTTTATGTTTTTATTCTTTATTATTGTTCATTTGAAATTATTCAAATGGATTTTTATAATCAGGGTATAGGCAGCATAGAATGAAATTTGAGTGTCATACATATTTCGGCCACATTTAGGGCTTTGCTTTACAAATGACACTAACATAAACATTTTCTGCACAGTATTTCGTCTTATGGTTTCATCACCCTGCATGCATTGTGATAACATTGCTTAGCATCTGCTGGGGAGTTTTTGATCAGTCACTGGTGGACGTTTTGAGTCTAGGGTAGGCAGAGAGCAAGTTCTATGGGATTGCATGGTCATCATAATGTTGATGGTTGTAAATTGGGACTATAATCCAGCTTGTGAAGTCCTTATCAGTGGGAGAACTTGCTTAGTTATAGTTACTTAGATACCACAGAGAAGAAAAAAACACTGGACATATGTTGTGTGCAATCAAATGCAACCATAAGATAGAAGTAGTACTGGATTTAAATACAACTTGATTATTTTGAATAAAAATTAGCTTAAGCATTATACTTTATAAATATTTTTAAATATTTTAGTTTTCTGAAATCATAAGTCTTTCTCCAAAGGCTTTCTGAGGGCATGCCATCTGGATTCCAGTATATAAACATGGAATCCATTGTAGTGAAATGGTTTAAATGCAATGAACATAGGTCAAGTGCAATGAAGCAAACCTTTGATTGAAATCAAGGGAAATGCAGCGTGTTCCATAGGATGTGAGAACATGTTTTCTAAATGTTATTGCTTCCCTACATCACTATTCATTTGGATAAAGTTCTAAAAGTGGGTTTGTGACACTAAAGAGGTTTATGACCGTAACAGTTGCTTTGCTTCTTGCTGCCACTTAATGCATGGCCAACTGAGGGGGAAAGAAACAATACAGAATAGAATAGAATTTTAATGTTTATATTTTGAAATGGTCATTTAAAGTTTAAGGTCTTTAGATTTGGACCTCTTAAAATTACTGGAAGAGATCATTTTATATTGTGCATATGTAAACTGTGTTGAATGTAGCCTGTTCTGACCCATCACCAAAACAAATCTCTAATGCTCAGACTAACTTATGTTTAAATAAATTATAATTGAAGCAATCTTGGAATTGTGAAAGACATTATATAAATACAACTTTTTATCAATGTATAATTATTATAGTTTCTTATTTATTCAGCTTGACCTTCATACTGATGCATTGGCCAGAAACTTCCCTTCTACACTGCCATAATCATTTTGCTTTGCATTGCTGAGTGTACCACACTATGACACTCTTTTATAGTGGCCGTAGAAACCAACTTTGCTTTGTCTTGGAAACATTATGATTGCATAAAAACAGAACTACAACAGACATTGTCTTTAGGCTTTGTATGGTGAACTCTATGGACAACAACACTTTGCAGCAACCACCTATTGCTATTGCTGGCTTGAAGAAACCACACAAAAAGAAACTGGGTTTGCAAGCTTGTGAGCTTTCAGAATTTGTTTTGGGAGCTTTGCATGCTTTGTTTCATTGAGAGTATACAGAGGCCTTTATTCCCCTTTCATAAAGGCAGAACTTGTTGGCCCTTGCACAGCCAATCTTAGCTATTCTCAGAAGATGGGAGCCCAATTACCTGATTCTTTTTGCTGCTTTGCGGGTAGCATTAAGATGGTGACGGAGATATTCTTCCCCCTCCACACTCTTAGGTGATAGCAGTCCCTGCATATTGACTGGCAGTCTCCGTCTTTTCTAGTCTGCACTTCCCTGCTTATTTCCCTGGACACCAGACTTATTGAAAGAGTAAAGGGGAGAAAAGGGAGGAGTCTTGCAGAATATTAGTTATTGGCTTTTTAATGAATCTGTGCCTGTGCGCCGCCTAGTGTAGTGCTGATGCTAACTCAATAAAGGAGGATTATGAAGGGGATCCATCAGCAGGTAATGGCTCAGTCTGGACAGCTCCACACTAACTTGGGTCATAATGGACCTGCTTGTTTTACTCTGTCTCTGTGGACCCATGCTGCTGACAGCGGCACTTCGCTATTGAGACAAAGAAGAAAGGGTCATCTTTCTTTCTGTCCCTCCCTTTCCCTACAGAGCTCTTTCTTCTCTCATTTCTCCTTTCTCAGCTCAGCCCTCCTTCTGTCTTGGCTTTCTTTGCCTCTACCATTTTGTCTCAGTCTTTAACTGTATTCATTTTACTCTGATGGACCGTCTTTCCTTTCCTGATTTGTCTTCTTCCTGGGCTGTCTCTGCTTTCACTTCTCTGCTCTTTTCAAATCCTTTCTGCTGTTGGACTGCTGTCACCTGGGTGATCATGTGGAGGTGTAGGGAGATGCTCGGCTCTCCTCCAGTTTTGCCCCACTCCTTCCCCTGCTCCTCTGTTCCCCCACACCCTGGAGAAAGGCCCTTTGTGGGGCTCTTTGAAAGGAACAAGCCATCTATCTGGCTTCAGAACACTGCAGGCAGACACCCCAGCCAGTAGCCACAGGGGTGGGGGTGTGGACAGAGAGAGAGAGAGAGAGGGTGAGAGAGTACAAGTTCCAGTCGGTAACAAGTCTTTCAATTTTAAAAGTGTATGTGACTAACTAAGTATTTTTGGAGCAATACCACATCTGGTTTCCTAGGGAGCTTCTCAGAGTATTTATTCTTGTAAATGTAGTGATCGGTATGGACATTTTATTCTTTACATAATGGGTTATATCCAGTAAAATTAGACTTTTTTTAGAACTGAACATGAAAGCCAAATAGGGTTTATGAACCATTACTTTAAAGAGCTTGTACATACCAGACCAAATTTGGTGTCATTATACACTAAGTGCACTGTTTGTTATAATTATGTAGGAGTTATTTTCAGTGTTTAATACTTCAGTAGCCTTTTAATAATCTAATTTTAAACCATTTATGTAGTTGTATTGTAAGGTAGAACCCAACGTTTGTCTTAAGGATGTTTCATGGCTCCAAAACGGAATTTTGTTCTTGTGTCTGTAAGAAAATAATGCAGAGCAAAGGGTCTTTTTGCCTTCTTTATCACCTAGTTGTGTTTTTCAATTGCAGTCCATTTCATGATATACTAAAGGTTCATTCTGTTGTAGCAAGTGTTTTGTTGTTTGGTAAGTTGGAAGGTGTGTGTGTGTGTGTGTGTGTGTGTGTGTGTGTGTGTGCGCGCGCGTGCGCACACTTGCTCATATGGACAGATCAATTAGATCTTTGTGTGTTTGTACAGAAGATTGTTTTTTGCTGCACATTAATTCTGTTTTCTCTTCTTCTGCTTGTGCTTTTTTCTTTTTTTATCGGCTTATCTTTCTTCTCTTTTTGTTGCTGTTACATTTCCTTCTTCATTTTCTCCCACACATTTTCTTTGCCCCCCATGCCCCTGCCGCCTCTTCTCTCTTTGTTTCTTTCTGTCTCCTTCTTGGCTCTCTGCAGAAGTCTTCTGATGCTGCTTTGCCCTCGGCATCCTCTCCCTCTTCACAAGCAGCTGAGAAAAACAAACTAGAGGTACTGTGTGGAGTGCTGTGTGTGCAGTGCATGCCATGTGTGTGCAGTGCATGGCATATGATGTGTGCTATGTTGTGTCTGTGTTTATGTAATGTTGGTTGAATCTCACTTTGGTCATATACATTTATGGTATCCACTAAATTAGAGTATTTATATTAAATATCAGTGCGTTATTAGTTTTATCAACCAGTAAAAATGTTTTTTCCCAAAATGTCATCTCATCATTAACTGCCTAAATTAAATGTCATAAGCCGTTCTCCTACTTCAGAATCTAAGCTTGCTTTTTTTCTTATTTTTTTTGTTTTGTGTTTTTTTATGGTATAGTGTTTTATACAGTTGTGCTCATAAGTTTACATACCCTAGCAGAATATGATTTCTTAACCATTTTTCAGAGAATATAAATGATAACACAAAAACATTTATTTTACTCATGATTAGTGGTTGGCTGAAGCCATTTATTATAAATTAACTGTGTTTACTTTTATTAAGTCATAATTAGAACACAAAAAAGTACCCAAATGACCCTGATCAAAGGTTTACACACCCCAGTTCTTAATGCCATGTGTTGCCCCCTTTAACATCTATGACCGCTTAAAGTATTTAAGTAGTTGTGGATAAGGCTCTTTATCTTCTCAGATGGTGAAGCTGCCCATTCTTGCTGCAAAAAGTCTCCTGTTCCTGTAAATTCTTGGGCTGTCTTGCATGAACTGCACGTTTGAAGTCTCAATGTGACTCAATGATATTGAGGTCAGGAGACTGAGATGGTCACTCTAGAACGGTCACTTTATTTTGCTGTAGCCAATGACAGGTCGACATGGTCTTGTGTTTTCGTTCATTGTCATGTTGGAATGTCCAAGTACATCCCATGCGCAGCTTCCGTGCTGATTTTTTGATAACCTACTGCATTCATCTTGTCATCAATTTTGACCAAAGTCCTGTGCCTTTGTTGCTCACACATCCCTAAAACATCAGTAATTTACCACCATGTTTCACAATAGGAATCAAATCAAACTTTGTCACATCATGTTACTCGTACATTAGTACAGCACATGTGAGTGAAATTCTTATGTGCAAGCTTCACAGTACAGTGGTATACAATATAAGAGTATAAAAGAAAAAGAGAATAATAAATATATGTACATGAATATGCATAATATGTGTAAATCTGTTGTGTACACAGCTGTGCAAGTAAGTGTATGTATGTGCATATGTAAACACATTCAGACTGTTGCAATAGAAGAAAGGCAGTATGGAGTGCAAATATGCAGTATGGAGTGCAAATATGGATTTAAGTGTATAGTGCAAGTGACAGTAGAGTGTCTGTGTGGTGTTAGTGTTAGTGGTCAGTGTTCAGCAGTCTGATGGCTTGATGGAAGAAGCCGTCCCTCAGTCTGCTGGTACGGGACCGGATGCTGCGATACCTTCCTGATGGGAGTGGTTTGAACAGATTGTGACTGGGGTGACTTGAGTCTCTGATCATCATCCTAGCTTTCCTCTGGCACAGCTTCTTGTATATGTCATGGAGGGGGGTAAGCTCACCTCCAATTATTCTTTCAGAGCACCACACCACTCTCTGCAGAGCTTTGTGGTTGTAGGCGGTACTGTTTCTGTACCAGGAAGTGATGCATCCAGTGAGGATGCTGTCGATGGAACAGCAGTAGAAGATCTTCTGAGAAAGAAGATGCACTGCTGCGCCTTCTTTACTGTTTTGTCCGTATAGACTGACCATGTTAGATTCTCTGCCAAGTGTACACCCAGGAAACGCAAGCTGCTTACTCTCTCCACAGCAGAGCCATTGATGGTGATGGGGGTAGGTGTCCCTCTGCACTTCCTGAAGTTCACTTTCAGCTCTTTGGTCTTGGCAACATTGAGGGTGAGATGGTTCTCCTGGCACCAGTGTGTCAAGGCACTGACTTTCTCTCTGTATGCCGTCTCATCGCCATTGGTAATAAGACCCACTACTGTTGTGCCATCTGCTAACTTCACAATGATGTTGGAGCTGCTAGTGGCCACGCAGTCGTGGGTATACAGTGAATACAGGAGGGGGCTTAGTACACACCCCTGTGGAGCACCAGTGTTCATTATGACGGAGGATGAGGTGAAACTGCCCAATCTTACCATCTGGTGTCTGTTGGACAGGAAATTGAGGATCCAGACGCAAAGAGAGCTGCTCAGTCCTAGGTCTTGTAGTTTCCTGTCCTGTCTCAAGGGAAAAATGGTATTGAATGCTTAGCTGTAATCTACAACCAGCATTCTCACATACATATCCTTCTTCTCCAGTGGGAGAGGGCAGTATGTATTGTCAGTGCTATGGCATCATCAGTGGACCTGTTGTGGCGGTATGTAAATTGTTGAGTCAGGTAGTGCAGAGTGGATGACGTTCCTGACCACCCTTTCAAAGCATTTGCTCACTATGGGGTTCAGGGCTATCAGTCCCCAGTCATTCAGGGATTTGATGGTGGGTGATTTGGGGACAGGAACAATAGTGGCTGTTTTGAAGCAGACTGGGATTCCAGACATGGCGAGGGAGAGATTAAGGATGTTTGTAAACACTCCAGTCAGCTGAACAGTGCATGATTTGAATGGTGTACCTTTCATCATAGGCCTTGTTGACTCCTCTCCAAATGTAGCGTTTATGGTTGTGGTGAAAAAGTTCAATTTTAGTCTCATCACTTCAAATTATTTTGTGCCAGAAGGTTTGAGTCTTGTCTCTGTGCTGTTTGACATATTGTAAGCAGGATATTTTATGGCATTTGTGTAGTAATTGCTTTCTTCTTGACCATGCAGCCCATTTTTCTTGAAGTGACCCCTTATTGTGCATCTTGAAACAGCCACACCTGAATCCTGAATTTCAAGTTATTTGTGGGTTTTCTTTGCATCCCGAACAATTTTCCCGGCAGTTGTGATTTGAAATTTTTGTTGGTCTTCCTGACCATGGTTTGGTTTCAACAGAAACCATAATTTTAATTAAATTAAAATCTTAATCTAAGACTTAATCTAACCATAATCTTAATTAGAGTTTGAACACTGCTGATTGGCATTCTCAATTCCTTTGATATTTTCTTATATTTCTTTCCTGTTTTATAGAGTTCAACTACCTTTTCCTGCAGATCTTTTGAAAATTCTTTTTTTTCCCCATGACTTAAAATTAAAACAAAATGTCAGTGCAGCACTGGATGAAAGATGCAAGGGTTTGCCAGGAGTCCAGAAACTCATTGACCTTTTATACACAGATCACAGGTGAAGATGTGAAGTTAATAACCACTCAAACCTGTTTGTGTCAAGTTGTGAGCATGTAATCAGGCTAAATCACCAGACTAAGACAAATCAGTGTAAATGCTGGAATGCTTTTTTGTAAATTTTTTAGTTCTTTTTTACATTACATATTTCATTTGTCTGTGTCATTGTTATTCACTCTTCAGATTTATTAGGTGCACTAATGCACCTTCTTTTTTATTGGTAATTATAGCTATAGTGTTTAAGCAGTTAAAGCAGATTCCTTTGAAAAGATCTTGTTAAAATAAACAGTTACTGGTCCTGATGATTATATAGAGATAGTTAAAAGAAAATTATTTTAAAATAATAGTTACAACACAAAAAGATATTTGAATATCTAAGTTTACAAAAAACAAGATAATTAAAAAATAATAATGAATCTATCTTTTTGCAGTTAGCACAGATTCACCTGTATATTAGTGTTATATATCCAGAAATGAGCCTGGCAGTATTCAAAACTACAGTCACATGAACTTCTAATTCTGTTGTGTTCCTACTGGCATCCAGAGGTGATGCGAAGCACAGTGGATGATGAATTCCTACGAAGTCACCAGGAAAGGGACTCCGCTAGAGTGAGGCTGATACTGCCCAAGGTAGCAGCACATGGGCTGCATGCAAAAGATAAAGAACCCACACTCCCCAGTGAAGTTGTTCACATAATCCTTGCAGGCTGGTAACTCACATGCTGGCATTATCTTTGTGGTTCTTTGTTGTAAAATATATTTTAGAAAATTAAGGACTATACTGTCTGTTTTTTTGTTTTGTTTTGAACTTAAAATGAATAACTGCTCAAATAAGTCCAATCCAGTTCCATTTTTGTGTTTTGGAATTTAAGCTGAACAAGGCACTCTAATGTCTGCAATGTTAAACTGTTTTAATTGAAAACAAAATTGTATATGTATAATCACAGCGGTCCCAGCCAAGTCACAGCCCTGGCACCACTGAGGTAACACTTGAACAAGGTACTGTCCCCACTTCACTGCTAACCTCCACTGATAACTGCCCGCTGCTCCACGTGTGCATGTGCAGAGGCCACATTTTGTTGTGGTACACTGTGTGCTGTGGTGTTCACAATGTCACACGTCTGTGAAATCAAACTGTCCACTTAGGAAGCAACACTGATTGACAATCAATTTCACATGCTGTTGTGCAAATGGTATAGACAACAGGTGTAAATTATAGGCCATTAGCAAGACATCACCAATAAAGGAGTGGTTCTGCTGGTGGTGACCATAGACCACTTCTCAGTTTCTATGCTTTCTGGCTGATGTTTTGGTCACTTTTGAATGCTGGTGGTGCTTTCACTCTAGTGGTAGCATGAGATGGTGTCTACATCACACACAAGTGGCTCAGGTAGTACAGCTCATCCAGGATGACACATCAATGAAAGCTGTGGCAAAACGGTTTGCTGTGTCTGTCAGTGAAATGTCCAGAGCATGGAGGCACTACCAGGAGACAGGCCAGTACATCAGGAGACGTGGAGGAGGCTGTAGGAGGGCAACAACCCAGCAGCAGGACCGCTATCTCCGCCTTTGTGCAAGAAGCACTGCCAGAGCATTGCAAAATGACCTAGTTAGCCACAACTGTGCATGTGTCTGCTCAAATGGTCAGAAACAGACTCCATGAGAGTGGTATGAGGGCCCGATGTTCACAGGTGGGGGTTGTGCTTACAGTCCAACACCAAGATTGGCATATTCACCACTGGCGCCCTGAGCTATTTACAAATTAAGGCAGGTTCACACTGAGCACATGTGACAGACGTGACAGGGTCTGGAGACGTTGTGGATAATGTTTTACTGCCTGCAACATCTCCCAGCGTGACCGGTTTGGCAGTGGGTCTGGGTCACCTTGTGTGAAGTGGCATTTTTTGGGGGGCACGCACAGCCCTCCATGTGCCCTCCATGTGCTCAGTGATTAGGGATTCATGATTTCCTGTGAACACACCACCGCACACAGTGCACCACAACAAAATTTGTCCTCTGCATTTAACCCATCACACGTGCACACATGGAGCAGCAGGCCGCTATCAACAGTGCCCAGGGACCAGTGAAGTGGGGCCGGTACCTTGCTCAAGATCTCAGGGGCAAAGTCCTAACCTCTAGGCCACCACTGCCCCGGTACCTAGATGAGATTCTCAGACCCCTTGTTAGACCATATGCTGGTGCGGTTGGCCCTGTGTTCCTCCTAATGCAAGACAATGCTAGACCTCATGTGGCTGAAGTGTGTCAACAGTTCCTGCAAGACGAAGGCAATGATGCCATGGACTGGACCATCCACCACCTCATCAGTAGCATGCCCAGACATTGAAGGGAGTTCATACAGGCACATGGAGGCCACACACACTACTGTGCCTTATTTTGACTTGTTTTAAGGACTTTTCATCAAAGTTGGATCAGCCTGTGATGTGTTTTTCCACTTTAATTTTGATCGTGACTCCAAATCTAGACCTCCATGGGTTGAAAAATCATGGATCAGCATTTCATGAAAAGAACACCTTGCCAACCATTAAGCATGTGGGACAATCTATGGTTTAGGGGTTTTTTTGCAGCCAGTGGCACAGGAAACATTGCACGGATGTAGGGAAGAATGGATTCCACTAAATACCAGCAAATTCTGAACATAAACATCACACCATCTGTAAAGAAGCTGAAGCAGGACAATGATCCTTAACATACAATGAATCCTTAACATACCTCAAAATCCACTATGGACTTTCGCAATATTCAAAATTTTAAATGTACTTTTTTTAGATTTTTAGCTGAAAATCAGACATTTCTTTTGGTCTGTGGTCCAACAGCATTATTCTAAACCACAAACTAATGAAATTGACCTGAACAAAAATGATGGTACCTTTTAACTTAATATAATGTTGCACAACCTTTTGAGGCAATCAAGCCATTCCTGTAATTTTTAATGAGACTTCTGCACCTGTCGACAGGTATTTTGGCCCACTTTTCATGAGCAAACTGCTCCAGCTGTCTCAGATGACTGACTGCATATTCCAGCTCCTTTCACAGATGTTCAATAGAATTTGGATCAGGGCACATAAAAGGCCACTTCAGAATAGTCCAATGTTTTGTTCTTAGCCATTCTTGACTCTTTTTGGCTGTATGTTTTGGGTCCTTATCCTGTTGAAGGACCCATTACCTGCACCTAAGACCAAGCTTTCTCACTGTGGGCAGCACATTTTGCTCCAGGAAGACTTGATAGTCTAAAGATTTAATTGTGCCTTGCACAGATTCAAGACTCCCTGTGCCAAATGCAGCCAAGCAGCCCCAGAACATAACCGAACCTCCCCATGTTTCACAGTAGGTTCAATGTTCTTTTTTCATGTGCTTTATTTTTGCGGCTGTGAACATAGAGCTGATGTGACTTGTCAAAAAGCTCCAGTTTTGTCTCATCGTGTTCCCAGAAGCAACCTGGTTTGTCAATATGCATTTTGGCAAATTCCAGTCTTGCTTTTTTATGATTTGCCTTCAACAATGGTTTCCTCCTTAATCGTCTTCCATGAAGTCCAGTTTGGCTTAAACAGCAATGGATGGTGCAATCTGACACAGATGCATCTTGTCCTTGGAGTTCACTTCTAATCTCTTTGGAAGTTGTTCTGGGCACATTGGTTACCATTGTTATCATCATTTTCTTCAATTTGTCATAAAATTTCTTCTTGTGGTATCATCCAGAGAGGTTGGCTTCTGAATAATATGTGGTACTTTTGTCACAGGAACATCAAGTTTTTTGGAGATGGTCTTATAACCTTTACCTTTAACATACTTGTCTATAATTCTGTCTAATCTCTTGAGACAATTCTCCCCTTCGCTTCACTAGGTTAACTGACACCACTTAAGTTAACTGGAGGCACACCTTTGGATGTATTTAACACATCAAACACACTGTTTTCTTTTGTCACATCATGGGGAAATAAAAAACAAAAATCAGTCAAGATATCAGGAAGAGAATTGTGGACCTCCACAAGACTGGTTCATCCTTTGTATAGTATAAACACCACAGGAATGTCCAGCCATCATACCGCTCAGGAAGGACACGTGTTCTGTGTTCCAGAGATGAAAGTGTTTTGGTGCGGAATGTGCATATTGACCAGAACAACAACGAAGAACCTTGCGAAAATGCTGCTGAAGCTGGTAAGAGTGTTACATTATCCACAGTGAAACGAGTTCTATACTGACATGCACTGAAATGCGTTACTCCAGAGACAAAGACCCTAATTTCTGAAGACATGTCCTGTGATATGATGAAACTAAAATTGAACTGTTTGGTCACAATGACCATTGTTACATTTGGAGAGAAAAAAGGGGGGAAGTCTTCAAGCCTGGGAACACCATCTTTACTGTGAAGTACAGGAGTGGCAGCATCATGTTGTGGGGGTGTTTTGCTGCAGGAGGGAGGGGTGCACAATTGATGCATCATGAAGAAAGAACAGTATGTGGAAATACTGAAGCTGCATCTCAAGGCATCAACCAGGAATTAAAGCTTGGGCGCAAATGGGTCCAAATTTTGCGTACTGCAAAATTGGTTACAAAGTGGCTGATTACAAAGCCCTGATCTCAATCCCATAGGCAGAGCTGAAAACTATTGTGAGAAGCTTGTGGAAGGATACTCAAAGCATTAGAATCAAGTCATACAGTTTAAAAGCAATGCTACCAAATGCTAAACAAATGTATGTAAACGTAGACTTTGACGAAAGTAATAAAATATACTGCAAGAAATTCTCTCTCACATTATTCTGACATTTTGCAAATGGAAATGATTTTGGGAATCTCAACTGACCTTAAACAGAAAACCGTTTTGTCTGATATCAGACAGGGTATGAAAACTTCTGGTTTCAATTGTACTGTATATATAAAATGTTTTTGGTTTTAACTGAATAATGTAATGTACTATAGAAATTGTGGTATATATGAACAACTCTTAGACTGCCAAAACTGTATGTTTTCAAATTGTTGGCTTTGTAATATCAAAACCAACTCGGTGATGTATATTGGCCTATTAACCTTTCAGCAATTTATTTCCTCTCATTCATTTTGGTTGTAAAGAGGAGTGTTTTATATGACTTTGACCCTTCCTCTGACTGTGAACTGACATTTTAGCTTTTAGCTTTTAGGATGAAGTTAAAGACTAAAGACATAGTATGGAATTCTTTTTTATTATTATGCTTTAAAGAATTTCTGATGATTTTGTTATGTGTACACTGGTCAATTTAAGCAGAACAAGAATCAGCTATGAATAAGCACTCAAAATCTCAAATCTTGCTGTTCTAACATGACCAAAACATCTGCAAAAGACTTTATTGTCATGCTGTAGGACTAGCAATCATTTAAAATTGTTATGAAAATCAAGCAAGATTTCTAAGTTGTGTAGATTGGATAACTAAATATTGACTTGTTCTCCTCTGACATTACTATACCATCCATGCCTTCCTCCCTTGATTGAGCTCCCAGCCTGGTGCAAATTAGTCAGAAGGGGCACATCAAGTGAAATATGTGTAAAGTGATTCTCAACATTAATCCTGAAGTACTTCTTGCTGTAACACACCTGAATCAACTAATCAGTAAATTTGACGATCACTTTCCTGAGTAATCAGATAACTTCCTGCATTGGAGGAGTTGTAAGATTAGAATTAACAGTGGACATAGCTGTGTCTTTGTGTGTTGTGTCCATGGCTCTAGTGAGGGTGAGGGAAGGACGTGTGTGCCGGTCTTGGAGGAAATCAATAGCACTGTTCTGTCAGCATGCAGAGGGGAAATGAAGCAATCGATGTCCTGGTAAAAAGCTCTGAGCAGCTGATACACAACTCTCCTGCTGCGCCCCGTTTCCACTCCATTCCATCTCCTTCTCATAATTACAGCATCACCTCTCTTTTCAGAAAAACAGCCTGTCAGTGTTCGCTTTGACACTTGACCTGGTCACTTACTCAGGGTTTCACTGTTTGACTTTTTGTGTAAGACATCGATTGAGTCAAAGAGGAGAGGCAGCGGGGGGTCTGGAGCTCAATAGTGATATGGGACCTTTATAATCTTTCTTTTATTCATAATTATTCTGCTTCTGCTGGACAGCCCTGCTTCTGTGGCTGTTCGGCACCCATTAGAGAAAAGTGTGTAAAACTCTGTCAAAGCTAAGGCAATTTTAAATTAGTCTGAGATTAAATTTTATCTGAGTCAGTCCTTTATCCCTGTGGACACCTGTGAAAACTACAACCTGTGCTATCTCTGTGTGTGTGTGTGTGTGTGTGTGTGTGTGTGTGTGTGTGTGTGTGTGTGTGTGTGTGTGTGTGTGTGT
>JBBIGC010000145.1:18350396-18362266 GCA_037576955.1 Lepidarchus adonis
TCTCTCTCTCTCTCTCTCTCTCTCTCTCTCACACTCACACTCACACTCACACTCACACTCACACACACACACACACACACATCCTTTCCCTGTTCCACTCTCCCATTATCCCATTCTTCAAAAAAGCAATCTTTTAAAACACTGTCACAGTTTCCAAATTTGTTTGGCATTGATCCATGCCTTGTGCATGCATTGATTTAGCACATCACTTTGTTTCATTGAATGGCCATTTTGGAGGACTCTGTCTCAAGATTAAATCTGCTCTCAATCTGCCCTGTTCACTCATAGGAGAATGACTTTTGAGAGTTTTTGCACCTTGTAGGTGTTGCAGGCTATTGAACAGTCAGCAGGCATCTATTTATTCTGATAACATATTGAACTGTAATGTCTTTTTTGTTTCAGACTGCATGAAAAGACTGCACCAATAGATTTATTTTGTAATGAAACAAAAATATAATTTATTATAGAAAGATTACTTGAGTGCATTCTTAATAGGCTTGCTGAAATTAATAGATGGTATGAAGCTTTATAGTATTTATTCAGAGTAAACAATTAATAAAATCTGAAAACTTGACGCCCCATTCCAGTGCAGAAAGGTTTTGGTTTTGTCTAGCTTCACTCATGTTTCCCTTTCTCATTCACAGTGGCAGGCCATCGGTAGCTGTACATTGCATTTGACCTTTAGCAAAAACAATTTAGTGAGGAGCCAGGGGAGGCATGAAAATTACTGCATGGTTAGACCTCTGGCATGGAGAAGGTATGACTTTCGCCTGCATTCTGGCTTCTCAGTGTTTGTGTGTTTGAGAGACAGATGGACAAAGGAAGTATGTGCATCTTTTTAAGAATGAGTAATGGCTGAGGTTTTACAGTACAATTTTAAATAATATTTTTTGGTGTGGTGGGTGGTTTTGAGCCTTCTTGACTTCACTGTATGCAGAACACCATTTTTGCTTGTCTTTGTCAGCCCATTTACCCTGTGCCACATTAACATTACAGTCACATACGTGGAAAAAAACAAAAAAAATAACAAGAAATAGTTGATTTTTTTATGTTACATTTTTGAACATGCACACTCTATTTGGTACAGTATAGTGCCAATGATTTATATATCAACCAAAACACTAATAGGAGTACTATTCATTGTTGAAAAAGCTAGTCTTGCATTCATTTGCAGAAATATCTTCTTGTAGTATTGCACAATTTTCCATCAATTTCAGACAGTGACTTGCTGAGCATATTAACCACTCTTCCATGTAAAATTTGTTGATCTGCTTCAATGGGGCTCAAATATGGGCTTTGACTAGGCCATTCCATAACGCTCTATTTCATTTTTTATTCTTTGGTGGAGTTGCTAATAGGCTTTCAGATCATTATCCTCTTGAAATGTTCACCTCCTGTTGAACAACCTCTAGGAAGAGGGCCTCACATTAGCTTTAAAAAACTTTTTGATATGATGCAGAATACATAGTCACTGCAGGATGCCCTGTCCCTTAGGCAGCCAAGCAACCCCAAGCCATAGCATTTCACCGCCATGCTGTGTAGTTGGTACAAGGTTTTTTGCTGAAAAGCTGTCTTTGTTCTACACCACACGTGTGCTGTTATTGTTGCCAAACGACTCTGAACATATTATTCCAATAGGCTTTATCTGTTGCCTGTATGCACTTTGGTAAACTGCAGTTTGATCATGTAGGTCAAGTTTGTCCACTTTCTGTCTGATTGTAGATGTATGCACTTCCACACCAACAGCTGCAAGTGTTAAACCTGATGAAGCTTTGGGGGCTCGTGCAGACTTTTTTTGTTCAAATAAGTAGAAAAAATCTCACATGAATGTAATTATTTAAGACTTTTTGTAAAAAAGAGAGACTATACAACATTCGTGAAACAAATATGGCACAGAGCATAGTACATTAAGGCAATTGTAAACAATTTAAAGCGTTAATTAGTTGCAGGGTAAAATATTAGGTGAGAGATTTCCATGAAATCCGTGTTGCCTGCAGTCAGTCACACCCCAGTGGTGGAGGGGATATTTCAAATACAAGCCCTTTTATAGCAAATCACATAACTACACAGGCGTGACCCAAAATCAATGAACAGACATTACAGAATGGTGCTAGACAAGAGATGGGAGTTAAAGCTGTCTATGTTTGATTAGTTCCATGCAAGCAGACTGAATCTATTTAGATTGTATGCCATTGTAATTGGATTGTGCAACTCATGCTGTCTGCAGCTGACAATGAAGCCGTAATTCAAAAGAAAGGCAGAATGTGAGGGAAATGCATAGAGGTTAACTGAAGGGAACAATTTTGAGATGGGTCGAAGAAGCTAGCAAAGTGAAACTTGAAGCAGATTTGGAGCTAAACTTATCAAAATATTTGTCCTTTTCAAAAACTGTATAGTGACAGAAATGTCTTGGTGAAATAAATTTTAATATGGGAATATCATTTGAATGTTGCAGCTTAAATGCCAACTGTTTAATCAACAAATTTGTATTGGGGGTTTGTGTAATGCAGTATTGTTATTAAAATTAGGATTTATAAACACATTTAACTTGATGTTGGCTGCAGTCATGAAAAAACATGGCTATAGGAATGTCATCAGAAACAATGTACAAATCCAGTAATATATTTGGTAACAAATGTTTTTTTTTTTTTTTTAAATGCATTAGAGAGCCATATCTTTTTGGATGACCTGTAGATGCAGGCTGTTGTCAAAACTGCTACAACACAGCAGGTCCATGGATAAAAAAAGTGGTAAAAATAGCTTGATTATTTTTTGGCTATATGCAAAATATGTTCATTTAACATTTCTAATTCACTTTATTTGAACATTTTATTTGAGTGTAGCCTATATAGATATATTTTTTGTGCAACATTTGAGCTTGTCCCATTCGACTATTTAGTCTTTGACAATTTTACCATTTTTCCAGTGTCCAGATCCTGACACCCGAACAACAGCAGAATTTAAAAAGTTTGTCAAAATGATAGATACAAAATAAGAAGAAAACCATTAAAATGCTCACTTGTGATGTTTTGTGATGATTATTCTTATTAATGAAAAATATAGCAATGAAAACATTTCAATCTCTCTCTAAAGCTTTTTTTGACTGTCAAAATAATAAAAATTTTTTTGTTTTGATGCTTTAAATTGTTTTACAAAAACCTTTGACTTGCTCTCTGGCTAAGGATAAAAAGTGTGAGGGATTCAGAAGTTTTTTTTTTTATGACCAAGACCTAGAATCATCTTCTCGTTACCAAGCTCAGTGGTTATATTTAACGAATATATATTTATTTACAATTTATTTAACCAATTAGACATCTAGACATGGTGAATGCTGTAGTTCAAACCAAGCATCATAATGGAAGAAAGGGAATTTAAGGATTCTTAACATGCCATGCCTTGTTTTTTGGTGCCAGAAGGGCTAGGCTGAGTATTTCAGAAATTACTGATCTACTGGGATTTTTATGCACATCCATCTTTAGGGTTTACAGAGAATGGTCCAAAAAAGAGAAAAAACCTAGTGAGCTGCAGTTGTGTGGACAAAAATGCCTTATTAAAGTCAGGAGAGTGGTCAGACAGCAACAGTAGCTCAAATAACCACTTATTACAACCAAAGTATTTGTAGAATACCATCCCTGAACACACAACACATTGAACCTTGAAGCAGATTGGCTAGAACAGCAGAAAACTACACTGAGTGCCCCTCGTGTCCGCTAAGAACAGTAAATTGAGACTGCAATTTGCACAGCCTTACCAAAATTGGACAATACAAAACTGGAAAAATGTTGCCTGGTCTCATTAGTCTCAATTTCAGCTTTGACTTTCAGATGGTTGGGTCAGATTTTAGCATAAAAATAATCCTGCCTTGTGTCAGCAGTCCAGGGTGGTGGTGGTGAAATGGTTTGGGGGACATTTTCTTGGCACACTTTTGGCCCCTTAGTACCAATTGTGCATGATTTAAATGCCACATCCTACCTTAGTATTGTTGATGACCATGTCCATCCCTTTATGACCACACTGTTTTTTTTAACATGGCAATGAGTTCACTGTACTTCAATGGCCTCCACAGTCACCAGATCTGAACCCAACAAAGCAACGGGAGATTCAGATCATTGATGTGAATTGGTGATGCTATCATGTCAATATATACCATGTTGCTGAGGATTGTTTCCAACACTTTGTTGAATCTATGCCTTAAAAAATTAAGGCAGTTCTGAAGGCAAAACACATTTGTTAAAACATTAGTCATCCTCCTACTTGTGAAATAGCCATTATTCATAATTTTATTTTAATTCTCCTTACTTTGTGTGCTCAAGAACTTTGCCTCTGGCATGATTCTGTATTTATCCAAGTATATGACATTCAATGAGAAACTAATTCTTATAGAAAAAATAATGTGTTTGCCGTTACGTTTTCAGTAGTGTTATTGTGGTTGTCAGATAGGATTTTCTCCTGGGGTAAGAATACCATCCTAATGTCTTTCCTAAATGATGAGCCCTTGGTGGAGTAGTGCTTTATTAAAAATTACCCAACATTTATTGGATTTGGTTTTAGCCATTGATGAATCTCAGACTTTTACTCTGTCCTATCAGTCTGCCTTGTTTATGCTAACTGGTGAGGTTACTGACTTATACAGTATATACCATGGCTGTCTAGCTGTGTGTAAAGGTCTGGCTGTATGGAGGGTGAGCAGCAGCAGCAGCTGGAATTAAGGGCTCATTAAATTTAGCGCCAGACTGAAGGAAGTGGTGATGTAATATCCCTAGGATGATAAAAGGCCACAGACTGCGAAGGTTTAGATCATTGATGAATGCTTAATGAAGTGTAATGAACAGTAAGAGAATTAAATTATAACTGTATCCTGTCCCACTTATACCAAGATTGTATTTTAACACTATGTTTTTGTGTAAAAGAACGATGCAGTTGCAAGAGCTTTATTAAAACTTGATCCTGCTCTGTGTAGCCTGGGAAATGGTGTGAATGGCTTTAATTCATAATGTTTTATTTGTAATGCCATAACATTTTTTTGTATTGGATATATCATTTTGCTGCTTTGATCTTATTTTCTCTCCTGTCTAATGAGGTCATAATTTGCAGTCTCAGGACCCAATTGCCTCTGTTTTGTGCAGCAAAACTAGATTACTAGCCACTCAATGATGCAGGATGGCGCTCCTTTAGATGTAGCATCTTTATTCACCTGTTTTATTTAATCAGTTCCGTACATGAACCTCAACCAATTAAAACTGCATAGCTGCAACTGATATGCCAAGCATTCACATAACCTCAAATACCAATTCATTACCAACTGGAGAATATGACTGATGTACTATAAGCCATAGCATTGACACCATTTGGCTAATATTGCGTAAGTCCCTCTCAATGATTCTCAATGAATATATATGTATGTATGCATGTATATATAATATGGCTGAAGGTGTGCAGTACTGTTTGGCCATTCCACAGGTTCTCAATTGTTTTAAGATTTGGGAACTTTGAAAGCTTACCCTCTTCAAATCATTCCTGAACTGGCAGGGGGCATTTTTCTGCTGGTAAAAATGAAGTCAATTAGGCGCATACTTGACCTAAAACAATGTTTAAGTAAAGGCCTGTGAAAAAATAAGTTCATACTGTATGTATGATCATATTGAAATTAATTGAAATAATCAAAAACATCAGTCACATGAAAAAGTACCCCCTTAAATGTATCACACCATACAATTAGAATTGTCCCAAATATTTATTTAAACCTGACATCTTGGGTCTGGTGTTCTCACTTCAAAATGGCAAAATCTGTAGAACTCTCTAAAGCTTACTAAAAAAGACCTGAGTCTTCCAAGGGACTTAATTGATTAAAATAAATATTTCCACTATAAAGAGAATCATCTGCAAGTGACTTTGATTTCAAATGATTGCCAATTTGTTTTGGACTGACTGCCCCAGCAAATTTATGTGAAAAAAAAGCTTTAATTTTGCAGTTAGGAGTTAGTTCAGTTCTGTTCCTAACCTAGTGCATCCTATTGTTTTATTGGGTCGTCTTATCCTGATTTAATCAGTCACATGACCTCAAAGAGGAAACACGCATACAGGCATTCATACACACACAAAAATGGTTATATACACAGTAAATGTATGCACTATTTATTCTTAGCTGAGCACACATTTGTACTCCTAAGCAGTTGCAAATCCTTGAATACTAAGAAATGTGTCTCTCACCTCTGTACTGTAAAAAGATACACAGCTCAGCTGCAGTCACTGTGGCCAGTGGGTAATTCCTTATTTGGGGATAGAGAAAGAGATAACACTTTCATTCTGTGTGCATGATGGGTGCAATCTGGCACACAGAGGACATGGTTAGGAATTTTTCTCTCTCAACAAACTACCTGTTCACAGAAAGAAGGTAGTATAACAGTAGAGACAAGAACTGTGCACGTACCTTTAGACTGAAATGTTCTATGCTTAGCGATACATAAAAAAAAATTAAAAGGACAGACTACATTTTTACCAAAGAACATACAGGTACATCTGAAAATAAAAAGTAATATTGTGGAAAAAGTTCAATATTTCTTGACATTCCTTTCAGAAAGTGAAGTCCATGTATTACATAGATTTATTACACGTAGTGAAACATGTCACGCCAACGATTACACACGACAGAGTTTCAAAACCATTTTATAGGTTGCAAAGAACTGAAAATGATAATTTACTGAAATCAAAACCCATTTCAATAAAAAACATCTCAACAGGTCAAGTTACATATTAACATAGGACCCCATATTTGATAGCAGCTTCACAATAATTGTGTCCATTGAACTTGTACATTGTTTTTGGAGAGTTTCTGCTTGAATTTCTTTGAAGGATGTCAGAATAGTCTCCCAGAGCTGCTGTTTGGATGTGAACTGCTTCCCACCCTCAGATCTTTTGCTTAAGGATGTTCTAAAGGTTCTTAATAGGATTGAGGTCAGGAGAGGATAGGGACCACACCCTGAGTTTCTCTCCTTTTATGCCGATAACAGCCAATGATGCAGAGGTACTCCTTACAGCATGAGATGGTGCATTGTCATTCATGAAGATTTTGTCTTTTTTCGTACCATGGAAAAAAGTGGTCAGTCAGAAACTCCACATACTTTTCAGAGGTCATTTTCACACCTCCATGGGCCAACCAGCTCTCTTCCTATGATTCCTGCCCAGAACATGACTCCGCCACCTCTTTGCTGACGTTGAAGCCTTGTTGGAACATGGTGGTTGTGCACCAACCATCCACCGCTCCATCCATCTGTACCATCCAGGGTTCCAAGGCACTCATCAATGAACAAGATTGTCTTCATAACTCTATTCCAACCATGTGATACGCAGCTATTCTCATTGGCTTTTCATGTTATCTGTGAAAACATAGACACAACCAGTCTTATCAATGTTTTATCAACCATGTCTTACATTTATATAGAGGCACTATAGTGATTCTGGACTTTTAAAACTTTCTATTGGGCTAAATTCATATTTCCCAAAATGTGGTTCTCTGAATCATGCAAGTGCTCTAGCAACTTTATACGCAGTGACACAATTGTTCTTGAATATTCTGTTCAAAGGACAGGGAATTTTTATATTTTGTATATGTGATAAGTGAGATATATTCTGCATATTTAGTCTGTTTCTATGAATAGCAAATCAGCCTCCCTGTGCTACTTTGTAGTCAATTGCCATTTGCCTTTTTTCTTTTTTATTACTTTTTACATTTCATAGATGAGAAAACATTACGTAGGTATTTTGTGTCATTTAGGGTTTTTTTTATTGTTTATTGAACACTGTGCTGTTTGTTAGTGTGGCTTATAATATTCATGCTGTTCTGTGATATACTGCTGATTCTTTGCTTGGTTAACACATGATCTGTAGGGACACAAATCCGTGATCACAGAATTGGTCACAGATGAAGCGAGAAGACCTAGATGGCTTTGTTAGTAAGGACAAGAGGAAACGGAATGTGTTGAGTGCCCTAGCAAGTGTTTTGAGTCTGGCCTCATTCTGGTGTGAAGCGATACAAGTGGCCCTCAGTGTGGTGTGTGAGTGAAAGTGTGCATCTCTTTTTCTGATCCTGTTTGCATAGTGAGGTTGTGGCAGTTCTGAGTGAATGTGACCCAAATGGAATTACTCTTCTATCAAAGGGAAGTATTCATGAATTAGGGATGACCTTGATACGAAAGGCCCATGAGACACAGCACAGAGTTCAAGCAATTTCACACCCATTCACTCGATGGCCTTGGAAAGTGATGCAGAGGGTGCTAAGAAGGGGAAATGAGACCAAGATAGAGAGGCATAGAGATATGTGGGAAAGACAGATGGATAGGTTTGATGAACCAAGATGAACATGCAGGAAAGGCAGTGCCTAGTAAAATCTATTCAGTTATTTTCACATATCTGCCATGTGAATGCTCTGTCTAAGTGCATTAGTGCTTTAAGCTATGTATCTGAGTGTCTGTCTCGTTGCCACAAAGTAGACAGAACCTGAGCTCCCAAAGTCATGCATAATTCAAGCAAAGCTAAACATTTTGATAGTACAGATTTCAATCATGGCAGTGAATGAGGGTATTCCCTTGACTATGAAGGGCACTTGTACCTCACATTCCAGGCTTTACATTGCTCTACTTCATATGAAAAGGTCACAGAAGTCAAAGGCTCCACTTACAAAAGGCTTAATACACAAAAGCAAACCTACAAGGATGGAGAAGCTTGTCTGCTAGAGATAGATTAAAAGAGTAGTTCAACATGTGGCAGTTAATCTTTTCTTACTTTTGTGAGTCAGATTAATTCTGTCTGTGTGTAATTTAGGGTTAGTTCCAGAATTATTTTGTATAATTAATGAAAGTCTACAGATACAGCTGGGTGTACTTGGGGATATGCAGACTTTTATCCAAAGGCTTTGTTTCTTTAATAAAATATTAAATGTACGAACAGTGATATGCTTTGAAGTTAATTTACCAACATAGAACATTGTAACAAGGAATGATGGAAACTATCAGTCACACCAAAAGGCAAATCTAGTGAACAAACAAACCTAATGCTTATGCTGCTTCTTAGCCTCAGTTTAACATATTATAGACAAATTGCCTTTAAAATGACTGAGAACACATAACAAACGTAACCTTTAAGGGCATATTCTCATTTTGTTTTTCCCTCACAGGTTTCCAATATTTTGTGGTATTCTAGAATTCTTTAGAATTATGCAGGATGTTTTTTGCCGCAGTGTCTGCAAGGGTGATATTTATAAATGGCTTCAGTTTTGATTGACTGCCCTCTGTTGCACAATATAGGTTGGAATGTGTATAACATTAGAATGAATAGACAGGGCTAAACTGCTGTATGCTGAATTGATTCATATATGTGAATGAGTTATTTTCTGGCATCACTAAAAAGATTAATTTAACTTAGTTTCCTTTTAAAGGCCCTGTGAGTGAATGATAAGTTTTAAAAAGATCCTACTTACTACTAACTGGTAAATAAAACCCATATGTGAAGTAAGAGTACATTTCTAGAATTTAAGAGGATATAGCCCTGTATATGTTTTAGTGTTGTTTCAGTTTTATGTTGTAGAATATTTGGTGTGAATATTTTTTCATATTTTCAAATAGACGTGCTTCCAGCACCTTACAATGTGGAACTTTAAATTTTGTTTACTGCAACATATTGCTAGGTGTAAAACTCATGCACTTGGTTAAAAGCTTTGCCTTATGTCAGAAGCAAAAGCTAGTAGCTAAAGGACTCTATCCAGTTGTCCTTTCTTTCCATTGCTCTGCCTGTCTTCATAGAGCGGTGGGTGGATTATGAAGTTTACTGACGCAGACATACCAAATCATATTTATTATTCTCTTTTATTGTGCTAATAAGGCAGATGCCAAGTACTGGAGCTTTCAGATGTGACAGCACTGGCTGGTGTAAACATGTTTATTCTCTGTTGTTGTTTTTTTGTTCTTTTTTTCTGCCACAAAGCAAGAAAAAGCGCAATTGGAAACTGCCCATTCTGGTGCACATTTGATTGTGTGGGTACACACACACACACACACGTGTTTGTGGGATAGCTTTTAGAGACCTTTCTCAGGCTTTGATCCGTACTCTGCCACAGCAGGTATCGATCAGCAGTTCAGCCTGGATTACAGTTTGGCTTCTCAGCCAGAAAAAGCTCTCACGGCCAATCAGAAATCACTATTGGTCCCTATAACCAGTAACAAATTGGATAGGTGTTCAAAGTGCCTTTGAGTACTGAAGTGGCTTAGCTTTCAGTATTTTTGAGGCCAGACAGAGAGCAATTTCACTGCATAATGCAGTGTGTTTTAGTGAAAACTTTGAAAAATGGTTGTGTATGCAGAATCCCAATAAATTCACTACACTGGTTTACCCTGAAATTTTGCAAACTATGTTTGTTGTCTGATTCTTACAAGCTATGTTATGGTAAACCCAATGGACTGATGAGTCTGAGCTTTTTTTTTAATTTTTGTCTTTTCATTCTCTCCATTACAGAAGAGGGACGACATCCAGATAGACTCAAGAGCCAGTCCTAAGAAAAGTGCAGAGCCTTCCATTGACCTCCTGGGCCTGGGTAAGACAAAAGAGAGCTTTTTCATCTACAACTATGGTTAAAATAATTTATTCTGAGGAGCACAATGTTATCACTGCCCATTTTGGGTATATTATATTTTTAAATAAAGGTGAAAATTAGGTGTCCTATATATTTTCCATGTTTGTCACACACAAATATTTCAGATCACCAAACAAAATTAGATATTACTCAAAGACAACACAAGTAAGTGTTTTTGGTAAAAAGCAGAATTCATGGTTCCATTTATTGCAGTAAGTCTTCTAAGTCCTGAAGCAGCAAACAGCCCTAAACTATCACACTACCACCACCATATTTAACTGTTGGTATGATGTTCTTTTTCTGAACTGTGGTATTACTTCTACACCAGAGGTAAGTCTGGGAGATCATCCATATGTTTTCTGGCAAAACTGAGATGAGTCTTAATGTTCTTTTTGCACAGTAGTGGTTTTTGTCTTGGCACTCTGCCATGCAGATCATTTTGCCCAGTCTCTTTCAGTGTCATGAACGTGATTCGTGATTTCCGATCATTGTGAACACACCACTGCACACAGTGCACCACAACAAAATTTGTCCTCTGCATTTAACCCATCACACGTGCACTCGGGGAGAAGTGAAGTGGGGACGGTACCTTGCTCAAGGGTTCCTCAGTGGTGCCCGGTACCCTTGAGCAAGGTAAGTGAGGCCTGAAGTTCTTTGGATGTTGTTGTGGGGTCTTTTGTGACCTCTTTGAGTCATCGCTGCACTCTTGGGGTAATTTTGCCACTCCTGGGAAGGTTCACCACTGTTCCATGTTTTCGCAATTTGTGGATAGTGTGTCCCAGTGTGGAGTCCCAAAATGGATTTATAACCTTTCCCAGACAGATAGATCTCAATTAGAATAGAATAGGCTTTTATTCATTTCTTTTTTTCCTTTGGATCTCTGCATGATGTCCACCTTTTAAGCATCTTTTGGTCTACTTCACTTTGTCACTGTCACACTGTAATCTGAAACATCTCAGAAGTTGTTCAATCAAATGTTTAATTATGTAGAAAAATAAACAAGCACATACATGCCACAAAACTATTGTCACTCAACAATCCAACCTTGTGGCTGTATAAAACACTTAAAAAAAACAAAGAAAGATAACTATAGTCAATGACAACTGTTTTAAAGATCAAATGGAGAAAAAAAATATGGAATCACACAAATCTGAGGAAAATGATATGGAATCACCATGCACTTTGCATTTCTAAAACAAACACCTGTATCTGATTACAACTGCTAATTAGTCTGCAGTTAAAAACG
>JBBIGC010000145.1:18378463-18402327 GCA_037576955.1 Lepidarchus adonis
GTGTGTGTGTGTGTGTGTGTGTGTGTGTGTGTGTGTGTGTGTGTGTGTGTGTGTGTGTGTGTGTGTGTGTGGCCTTCACTAATGGGGGCTATCAATAATTCAGACAGTGCGTGGTTCAGCACTCTGATACTGCTGAATGCAGTTTAAAGCTCCTGCCTAGCTCAACCTCTCAGTGATGCTCTTCAAAGAGGACATTTCCCTCAAAAGTTCAGCCTCCAAATGAAGGCTCTGCCATTTCTCCACCATCAAGTTGCTTGTTAATAAGCCCTTTTATACAGTGCACCACCTCCTTCCTCCTCCAG
Source organism: Lepidarchus adonis (assembly GCA_037576955.1). NCBI lineage: Eukaryota > Metazoa > Chordata > Actinopteri > Characiformes > Lepidarchidae > Lepidarchus > Lepidarchus adonis. Next base: position 18,378,766 of record JBBIGC010000145.1, read on the forward strand.
CTCAAAGATTGCTTGCTTGGGAATCAGCCTGGGATTGCACATTAGCGCAGACATTGACTTTACTTCCTTTTGGGGATCTCTGTTCATTTTTGTGTGAATTTGTGTGCTGCTTTCTCCTGGCATTTATTGCTTGCTATCAGCATGGACATGTGTTACCTGATATTAATTTGTATTTATGTGTGTAAATCTACTTAGATCTACTTTTTTCTTTCTATTTTAATTCATGCTTTTTGTTTTCTCTATCTCCAGCTGCTATGTTCATCGGGGCTTCCCAAATGCAGTTTCCTGCACAGCCCCAAGCTAACTTCCAGGCCTTCCCAGGGATGGGTGGGGCCATGCCTCCAACTACAATGATGGGTGCAGTCATGGGCCAAGGTGGGGCTATGATGGGCCAGAACACTGGTATGATGGTTGGGATGACAATGCCCAATGGCTTTATGGGAAATGCCCAGGCAGGTGTGATGGGACTGGCACCGGGCATGATGGGAGCTCAAGCTGGAGCAATGCCAGCAGCTGTAGTGCCCCCACAAAACATGTATGCCGTGCAACCAGGCCAGCAGACCCAGTGGGGCATGGGACAGGTAAAAGTCTGCCTTATACATTATTTCTCATTTCACACCCTCCATTTAACTTGATACTATGTGTGTGGATATACATTTTACACTAATAAATGTTTTGCTCAAAAAGCACTTAATGCTTACTTCACTTCAGGGAGTGCTAGCACAGTAACATCTTCAATCATGCCTGTAATCCTGCATCAGGTTGCATGTGGATTTGTGTTTTGTGATTTATGATTTTGCCAATCAAATTCAGTGAAAATAAATAGAAAGAAAAAATTATTTGACAACCATATGACCTATGATCATAGTAAAACCTTTATATGGCAGTGGGATTCTAAATGACCACCCCCTAATCTCTCTCTCTCTCTCTCTCTCTCTCTCTCTCTCTCTCTCTCTCTCACGCTCTCACGCTCTCTCTGTTTTGTTCTATCACCTCTGTCTGAATGTGGCTCATAAAAATAAGGGTCATAGGATATAAACCTCTCAGCTCTTATCATGCTTCTGGTCCCAACCCTGTGTAGCCCTCCCTGCCCTGCTTTCCCCCTTTGAGCCCTTGCCTCAGAGACTGAGAGCTGAGAGTTAGAGGGTCCAGACACTAGGAGGTTAATTACATATCATAAATCAATCCAGCTGGCCTCTCACAGACATACAGCCTTAATTAAAGCCCTTCACTACAGCTATTCTTTGTCTGTGTGTATCCAAGAGACAGAGAAGTCTTATTAATTTGGATCTTTGTGTGTGGTGTGTTTGATGTATATTTATGGCTCAAGTGTATAAAATGTTTGGTGCAGAATGTAAAGATCTGAACAATATCTAGTCTACATATCAGCATCTCTAACAATAGGCATTACCTCTCTTGGTGTACAAAAAAGGTGTTTTTCTTCCTCTCGCTTTCATTTGAGCACATAAAACTCAGGCAAAATTGCCTTGCAGCCACTAGGCCTCCCACATACACTCACTAGCGAGAGAAAAGTGGGTTATAGTTGCATAGAAGAGCCTGGGTGTAGGAAGGGGAGCAAGGACAGAGGAAAAAGATGAAAAGAGGCAGGCTGGGAGTTTAGCATAGAAATACAGAAAAGGAAATGATGTAAATAATACAGAAGAACAGAGAGAGAGACTGGTAAAAAGAGAAATGATGGAGCAGATTGAGTATGAAAGAAGTCTTTAGTGGGTATGGTTTTCTGCTTGCTAACAGCTTCCCATATCTAGTAAAAACAAGTCTTTGGGTCTGTGCTACTTATGATGTTTATCTATTTTTTCACTCTTAATCCTTTAGATGAATCAGCAGATGTCTGGGATGAACCTGAATGGTGCTGGAGCACCAATGGCCTTTGGGCAACCAGGGGCCACTATGGGAGGTTGGGTAGGACCCCCTTCTGGTCAGACCCTCAGTACCCAGCTCTGGAAGTGAATGAGTAAGGGAGGGTGGAGGACATCCAGGGGTGCAACATCCCTCCTACCCTCGGTCTTCCCTCCCTTGACCGGCTACCAGAGCACACCAAGAGTTTTATCCATGTACTGATCTTTTTTTCCTGTACTTTCCAACCATTACTACTCTGTTACTGGAGAGTGTCAGCTCATCCTGCCCCTCTGTGTATTGACTGAGTGATCAAGAGTGTGGAGTTGAAGAGACTGGCAGCTTTGTCCGTCTAATTTGCAGTTTTTCCCCTTCTTTTTCTTCTATATATTTTTTGAGTTAAAAAAAATACATATCAGCAAAGAAAGCTGCTGGACCAATTATACAAGCGTCTAATATATCATTACCAAATCGATAGTGAGTAATAGTATTTAAATGGCAGAGAAATGGCTATCATGTTTGTGGACCCCCTCCCCAACCCTGCCCACTGTATTTTTCCCTGTTTCCCAGAGCCCTGTAGCAGCTATCGTATGAACAAATGTACTGTATGTAAGCATAAGATAGAAAAGCCGTCAACCCCACCCCCATTCCCATCCTCCCAACCCCCCCATATGAACCCATCAGCTCCATTGCCCACCCAATCTTTACTGTGATGTTTTAATGTGTGCATTACAGAGAAGCACAGTTAGCAACAGGAAAATAAACCTGGACGACTCAACGGCAGCATAATGGCCAATGGAGTGAAGGTTTGCAGGAAACGGGTTTTAGGGTGAGAGATGTGTAACAATAAGAAGAGTGGGAGGTGTCACAGGAACCAGTTATATATAAATAGGAATTTTGGGAGAAAAGTTGAGGGAGTTATGATCAAACAGAAGTTATATAAAACACTCTAGTCCCGCGACTGTGGCAGAGCTTCAATCCACTCAGACAGGGTCCCTCTGCTGTGCAATAATGTGAGCATCCACACCTTGTCATCCAGGTTTATTTCTATAATGTGTTTACATTTTTCTGGTGCCTAGTACAGAGGAAAAGATGTTATTTCCGTGCATTAAACAGTGAATAGCCATGAACAATTGTGTGATCATTTTTTGTCTAATGCCTCATTTATTGTAAATTTCTCATGTGTTTTATGTTGTTTTATTTTATTTTTTATTATTCTTTTTCCTATTTTGCTTTTAAAAGAGAGTTGTTTGGAATAAAGACAGTTGTAATCCAGACATCTTGCTTCTGTACTCCTGGGGCCTGTGTGCTATAGACACAGGCCACTCTGGGTCTCTCCAATTGCCTGTTGTTTTTTCTCAAATATACACTCATAGCAACACAAGTCTTTAGTCGTTTTCATTAACTGCCTCTTCTGCTGACTGCTTGAAGTCGCTTAACAGCCCACACAACCAGCCTTTCTCTAGAGTGTTCCTTCTACATGGGCAGACTGGTCATTGAATTCTACCAGTACAATGTTTTCTGAAAGCATTACTGTCGTTCCTTCCCTTGATGAATGTCCAGATATCCCATTCAGCCAAGACAGTCAATGTGGTGAATGTTTAGCACAAGTCTCCTGGCTTCTGCTGAAGACAACTGTATTCCATTGATGCAGGTTTAGAGCTGAACCACGTTCTTTACAAGCAATCATAAATACTGCTTTCAATGAGATGGATTTTTTTATCAATGGAGTGATGCACAGTTTATTTATGCAGCCAGAAACAGGCTCACTTAATGTGATCAGAGATTAATCCAGAGCCTCAAATTGTATGACAGCCATTCTTGACTTCTCACTGAGCTTCCGACATCGATCAGTAGACATTCCGTACAGAAGTGCACACTAACAGGGCAAGTGCCACGGATGACAGGTGCTTGGTCCAAGCCACTAATAGTCTGAGCTCTGCCCACAGCAGTCCTGTCTACTAAACCTCAATCAGAAAGGAGTCCTGATGCCGCTTGGGTTCATTGCCCAGGTTGACCTTCTCTGTGCGGGTGTGCCACACTAAGACCTGTGAAAGGAAAAACATATGGTCAGCATGACAAAGCCTGTCTGTAAACTATAATGCTTACAGACTGTGCTGTCATTATGCTTTTTTGCGGTCAGTATAAGAAAACGAGGACAGAATCAGTAAGCTTTTACAGTGCAAACCCCTCAGCAGTCTATTCCAAAGTTTTCTCTTAATTATAAGTGAGAGTTCACAGTGCCTGTGTCATTAAGTCAGCCTCACTCAGGTGTAGAGTGTCATTTCCTAATACATGGCTAATTAGCTTGTTTTGCATACCTAACCAGTTTAATTCAGCAGCCACTGAGGTGACACCCCTGCATGTTGAGGAGGAGCTTGTAATGGTGGGACACAATACAGATCTAAGTACATCATGTCGCAGGTGGCCCACACCTCACATCACCACTGGCACTGATTTGTATTTTCTCTCATTTCTTTTCTGAGTGTGTGCCAGGTCAGTGGAGAGGAGGGTTAGGCATGTTGTACGGATGGTATAATACATGATTTATAACGAACTGAAACCAAAAATTGTTACTAAGCCACCTAATCTATAAATCTTCCACAATTGTGTTTGTTCCTTTCAACCATTGCAAGGTTGGGCAGTTGGTAAACAACGCTGACAAAAATACTATTTACCTTAAAGGGTACAGAGTGCCATGCAAACATTCTCTAACAAAACAAAAGCTACATATTATTTTTTGCAGTTTTCTCTGACTTGTCCAGGACAAAACTGACTAGCCGAATGAACCAGACTGAATCGAGGACTTAATAGGTTGTCGCAGCAGTCACACTTGGCACACATTCAGGCATTTCTGTTTGTGTTTGTTGTTTGATATTAAGAGATCAATTTTAGCAGATAAATAATTTTCATTCAAATTTTAGTTACATTAATGTATAATAGCATTTTTATTTTGCATTGAACTGGCATTGTCTTTACTCTAGCCTGTTAAAACTTGGCAAGTTAAAAAACAACATTGATTGTGTTACCATGCCAATCTTTGATTGTTACAAATAACAACATGCTAGCAAAATAATAATAAAAAAACAATACTATATATTGTTTTGAAGAAGTATTTATGGTTAGAATAAGGTAGTGTGGGATTTTTGCCATAATTTTACAGTGGTTGTCCAAACTCAAACACTAAAAGCATCTGTGGTCAGAGCATGGATTGGCCAATTTAAGTTGAAGTAGATGAAATGTGAACATATGTAGTCAATAACTAAGATTTGGTTTGTATTTAGTGGAAATGTATTTTTGTCTTGGGAATTGCAGCTAAAAGGCTCAATAGTGTAAGCTGTCAACTGGTTAAAAAAATTTAATGAGAAAAGTCAAGATTCTTAATACTTTTTAGGTTTGTGTATGTATTTTTCTGTCATGAAAAAGTGTCAACATGAGTTCATATGTGAGTAAAATAATCTGATTATTTTTTGTGAGTATTTTGTTGTGAATGTTGCTGGAGTCTGTTAGTTCCAAAGCTTAAGGCTGAGTGAATTTCAGAGAATATGGGGATGCGTGTGTGTGAAAGGGAGAATTTTGAAGCATTGTGTTATGGGCTGAGCTCTCAGGCAGTGAGAGACATGCTTTGGCACACTTTGCCAGACACAAGACTGGCAGGCTCCGGGCTGTGAGAGCAAGACGCAGATTGACGTTAATAAGCAGGAGAAGCCTCTGCTCTGGGATTCGAAATAAGCCTGTGAATGGCTTTCCTCTCTCCACCCCAACTCCCTTCCTCCCTCCACAAGCTCTCGCTCACTGTCTAACTCCCTGCCCTCCTTTAACCTCCATCTTTCTGCATCTGTCACTCTGTCCTTCATTTACCCATTCAGTTTCACTGTCATTGTGCCTCTTCCATTTCCTTTCTCTTTTTGTCCTCATCTCACCAACCCTTCCACACCCAGCTTCATTTAATTGCCCAGTTCTCTGGGCAATGAGATATACACAGACCTAGGCCAGACTGAGCAAGGTGCATGCTGGAAGCTGCTCCTGTTGTCCAGTCTTTTGTACATGTTCACCACCATCCTTTTTATATTGGTTAGTAGTTTGTGTTGGATCAAAATTTGGGTAAATTGGGTTAGAACATGCTGATCGATTATTAATAACTAACATCAATTTCATTAAAACTGCTAACACTGTTCTGTTAGTCTTAAGGATAACCCTATGCTCTATAAAATTAGAATTAAGATTGCAGCTTTATGAAAGCCATGATTTCCAGAAACTCCCATATCTGACCTCTCCATTAGAACAGCATAACACGGTGGTTGCAGAAGTTAGGAACTTAAAACATAAACAGCTAAACATGCTGAGAACAAACAGTAGCTAATCTATAAATCCCCAATAAACTTGGTCCATTTGTACAACAAATGAAACATATATATTAGGTTTTCTTTGGAGAGGAACAGTATGCATCTTATAAATAAGAAAAATTGTAAATATGGTCACAAGTATCTTCCCTTCCCAAATCTTAGTGGCCCCTCAGAACCTCAGATCATAATTTCAAATAACTGCAAACATCCATAAGATACACTGTCCTTTGAATATCAGCTACACGCAGTAACGTCTGCTGTATAATGTGCAGTTATGCTTTTGAATCTGTAACATGGTTGTGGAAGCTTTGTTCTACTGTTGATAGTGATAGCAGCAGAACATATTGCTGTAAGGTCTGCTGTAAAGACATGCATTCTCCTCTGGCTAGAATTGGTGATTAGTGGTAATGTCAGGCCTGCTAATAGTCACTATTAATAACCATAGCACTGCTGCCATTAAGATAATTGGGTGATAATGATGATGGCACTAACTGTGACATGCAGGGCTGCAGACAAGCAGCATATTCTAATACAAGGTGAGGAAAGCTAGGAGTACAGTGAAATTACGAGGTAAATTCGTCTAACCTGTTAACCCAGATTTATTATGAGAAGACATTTTTTGAAATAATACCAAATTCCTTGCCAAATTGTAAACCACTAAAACCCAGTGTCAGGCTTGCTTCTGACAACACAAGGGAAGTTAATTCTTTAAAATGCTTTTAGACAAAATAAATACATGCGAATGAGATCAAGACTAGGAACCTTTTTATTTAGATTGCTGAATGGTTTTTAGTTTGAAAGTATATTTTAAAGGTGAAATCATTCATTAATACTGAACTTTATATTGTGCTGACATTTATTGAACTGTTTTAAACAGTTTATTGAAAAATATTTTTTGGGAAACTAAGATGCGTCTTGATGTGCATTGTGCATTGCTCAAAAGAACGCTTCACAACACCTTTACCTCTTTCTAAATGTATTTATTTATTTGTTTATTTATTTATATAAAACAAATCATAAACTTATTAACAAACTGCTTGTGTACTTGGCTAGGTGTTTTAGGATTAGGGAAAACACAATAATGGAAAGAGCATCCCCAGAACTCGGACTGTGACCCCCTGTACTGACCTGAGTGCAGTTTTTAGCTTTTGGCTCCAGGTCCTCCACCTTTGTGATCTGTTTGAGGAAGTCAGACTCTTGCATTCCTGGCTTCGCTCCTCTCCTCTTGAACAGTGCTCGTGGATTAGCAAGGATCACCTGCAGGTTTACAGCAAAGCCTATACATGGGTGAGAAAGAAGAGTCCAAATCAGTTATCATGTTTACATTTTTACTTCTGTTTGATAAACCTATGCAATTATGTTAACAACAAACTACATTTAGGTTTAATAAAATAAATGAACAAAAAGCAGATCAGTCATGAGAAAAAGCATGTACGCTCTCATTTATAACTCTTTCAAATCCACAAAGTTAGAATCACGTATTCCAAATAGGTGTCAATAATCCAAACCTGACATCTAGAGTCATGTTCTTTTTGCTATTAAAGCATGTGGGGCTATAATGCCAAGATGTTAAGAAGTTTAATAAGGTCTTTAAATATATCTTGAAAATCTTTCAGCTGTACGGAAAACCATTAACAAGTGGCAAAGATTACTACAAAGTTATTTTTTTGTAGCTTTGCTTATCACCCTTATGTGTAGGCACTGTATTAAAGCAGATTCAATATTTGCCTTTCCAAATATGTTGAAAGAAAAACAGTTTCCATGGGATGTACTTATTTTTTCACATGAATGTATACTGCCAGAATGAGAGGCATTATTTTCTCCCAGGTGCATCTCTGTTCTTCATGCGACAGTCAGCTCTCTCAAATAGAAGTCACTGAGAAGAAACATGGCTCTCAGTTGTGTGCTTTTTATCCTGGGTACAGGCTGTTTTCTAGGACGTCTGTGCTTTAGCTAAAACCACCTGGGTTTCCGTCAACCCCGCAGAGACGAGACGAATTCACCTCACTGCTGCAGCACGGCAGAGATTCATCCCAGCTAACTGTGTCCCTCTTCCATACGCAGAGCGGTGAAGAAGCTTCCATCTCCTTGATACCTGTGTGCCCTGCTGTGGTTTATTAATAGATGAGGGCAAGCCAATTTCCATCTTTTGACTCATATCGTTTTTCAGATCAGTTTTTCTTCTGACATTGCTGTTGTGTGAGTGGATTGTGATGCACATGACAAGCATGCTGCTTTGACGAAGCCCAGCAGATTCCATTTCGCTGTCTTAGGTTTTTGGCTCGAGTTAAGCATCAGCAGTGCACAAGGGCCATCCAAATGCTAATGGCTGGCTTTGACTTGGCTGGGGCTATGAAAAAAGTCAGAATCCTGTCTACTAGTCCACTTTACGCAGAACTGAGACAAGTCTGCCTGAGTCACAAAGACAGAACCTTATGGAGCTGCACTGCAGAGTTTCCTTTGGTTCCAAACTGCCTTTTTAATCCTCTTTTGTGGCTTGTGCATAGAGCAGGGCTGTTGTGTATTAAAGAGGCTTCACTGTTAAGACAAACACTTGAGCCCCTCTTCAGGTGAGAGCTGCAATTGAAAGCAATGAAAGGTTGGGCCAAGAGCCCCCACCCCCGTTGTTTGCTCTAGGCAGCAGCCGTATATCAGGAATACTAAATAATCTCATTCTTCTCCGCTTTTGTTCTGAGGCAAGCGTAATAGATCGGGGTCCATGAAGCTTAAACAGCTCCTACAGCTTTCTTTCTCTTTTTTCATTAGCATTGTGGATGGTGTTTTAGCATTGCCGCATTGGTATGCTTTGGTAATGGCTGCGTGATCCCTGACACTGATGCTACGGGTGGGTGAGCCAGAGATAAGAACAGGAGCCAGACTGGGGATGTGGGGGTTGTAGTGGGTGCGGAACCATGATGGAGTGAGGAAGGGAATAAATGGGGGGAGGTATGGGAGGGGGAGCAGCAGAACAGTGATGGAGTGAGAAAGGGAAAGGAAGGGAGGGGAGGGGAGGGAGAGAGACTGGATGAGAGAGAGAAGGATAGGATGATGCAGTCTCCTGTTATCAGGCTTTAATTAACAGCACAACATCCAGAGGCAGGGAAGGAGCCTGGAGAGTATGGTGTTGCATTTTGCTTTCTGCTTTGCTCCGCACTGCCACTAAAGCTGTACTGTACTATAGAGCTGGAGCCTTGCCATTCTCTGGTCATTTCTTCTGTCTGCAGTTTGCGAGCTCTGCTGCTGTCCATTAGGACGTTTCAGACCTGTCAGCACCTTCCTGCCACACCTCCTTTAATGCACTGCCTTAGAGCGCACTGCTACTATGTGGGAGGCGAAAATAAGTAATTTGCCCATTCAGTTTCAGAGAAATGCACTGACCTATAGCATCGTGGTATTAGAGTGCTGCAACTGAGGACATGACAGCATCTCATTAATGTTATGGGTTTGTTTTCTTTGAGCACAAGTCATTCTCTAATTAAGGACATCCCAAGTTCTCTGCAAAGTAGTCTACAATGATTGATCTATATTTGAGACCCATTTATTTAAAAGATTCATTTGGAGCACGATATGCCTTCTGAGGCATGGTAAATAATCACTTAGAGTGTTCTGCACCACTGCCATTGCAAGAGTATAGAGCCATAACTGATAAACTGCACCCAAGAAAATGAACTGTGCTGGAGCATAGATTAAGCTGTTTCCTGAAATAAAACATACAGAATATATAACATTCCACACGTGTACTGCTTGTGTTGTAACATCCTAACCCGTTTTTTTTCTTTTAGTTTGGTATTTTGCATTTATGACACAAAAATCCTTACAGTGTGAAGAACAATAATCATCTGAACAGAACATCTTGAAAAACTGCTTTAGGCCATTTTCTTCTTGTTCTTTGAAATTGTTCTCTTTTAATTATCTCAGTGGTGCTCAACCAGCAGGGATGTGCTGCTGAGGCTCCAAGTCAAACTATCAGTTATATTTATGTATTCATTCACTTGTCTGGTTAGCTGCTGTATAATGCAACCACATTCATACATTTCATCAATAAATTAAAAACAGATGCTGTACACTCTTCAAAAAGAGTGCCACATAGGATTCCTTGAGCAATGCTATAGAGGAACCATTTTAAGTCCCTAACATTTATTCTAAATAATGTGAATTTAAAGAACCACCAAATAATTGCAGTTCTTTACCAATTTAAGGTTTCTTCATAGAACATTTAGATAATATGGGTAATTTGGTTCCTGAAATGTAAAAGGTTCTTCATACTCATACAGTACATCACACTTACAAAAAAGGAGCCTTTACTGGGATCCAAAATATGTCATTTTATGGGGTTACTCAAAGAACCCTTTCTATGATTTTTAAGTTTTTTTATGGGAGTGTAGAAGACAACTTACCTGCCATGTCAATGGCAAAAGGTCTGTCTGCCCTCCATCCTGTGTACCATCCCACCACTTTGCCATTTTCTACAATGGGGCGTTCATACCTGCGACCCCCCACCAGTCCCACCGGCCACACAGACACTCCTCTGGTCGATCGCATCTAAATGCAAAGAGAGGAGTCACTGTAGTGAGGGCTCTATACTTATGACCATGTTTAGGTTTAATGAAAATCTGCAGCAAATGTAAACATCACTGTTTTTCCTCAGGGGAGTGTCAAACCCATGTTTAGATACAACAAAATGGTGGGACACTGATTGTGTTGGTCGACCAGTGCTTTGTTTTGAGACCATCTATTTTTATTGAATTCTGTGGATGAGAGCAAGGATTTCTCTGAGATCGCATTACAAAGTGTTGGCTCATTTTAAGACTGAATAAACCAATCCACCTGCAGCCAATCTGAGAAAGGCACGAAGATAACTCTTTCCTGATGCAGCAGACTCTTAAATTGTAGCTTTTTTTTAATAAAGAATGATAGCTTTGTGGTTGTGCAAATTAAAAGGGCCTAAAGCTGTATGACAGTTTTTTCTTCTTTTCATTGGCAGAGGAAGAAAAAAAATGAAGACTAGAACTGAAGGAGCATGTGAATAACCCGGTAAGATTTTTTTCCCTCACTCAAACAGTCGGGGTAGCCTTTGAATATTTAATGGATATGCTATTCATGTAAGTGTGGTACATGGCAGGGTGAAGTGTCAGAGGCTGGTGCCTATGGCCCCTAGCTGAGGCTTTGAAGAGCTGGCTGGGAGTGTTGCTGCATCTCAGCAGCCACTGTAATACCTCCCCTCACTTCCTCCCCCTTCCCCTCTCTGCTCTGAGGGACTTTTCAAATGCTTCTCCTCCATAATGGAGCTCTAAAAATGGTGGCTGAATCAAAGCCAGAGAGCACGAGAACTCTCCAGTGCAGCAGAGGATGTCGGCGTCTGCAGGTGCACAATCATCCCTCCGAGTAATCAGCTGCAGTGACAGACACAGGCATCAAATGCGGTTATATTCATCACACTTTGAGTAGCACTCACAAGATCAGGGCCATTCTGCTTATGAAAGCAGCGGAAGAGCAGAGTTTGCATTCAGTGTTTTTGACCCATACAGCCTTTACAGTGGCTTTAGCTTAAGAAAACATAACCCTGCCCCAGGAACTTGACAATACTTCAGAGTCTGGTAGAGCCGTATCTGAGCGTCCTGAGGGAGAAAATGCTTTTAAACAACAAAGCAGTCACTTCAATATATATTCTTACACAATCTGAAAGCGTGTGTAGATGCATTTATGAAGAAAGACGAACTGAAATCATCCTTCCCTGATCACTGAATGCTCTAATGATTTTTGGCCGTGATCATTTCTGAGTTATAGTGCGGTTCTCTGGTTGACGTACTCCAGCACATTTCTAATCTAATTTCCAATACAGGGGTCACTGATCTTATCCACGAAATGCCAATCAAGCAGAAGCACACCATCTTCCAGTTTAATCAGATTTTCTCATTCTTCAGACAACTGATAAGTTATATGACATATGCTCCCGCTTGCCTGAAATGAAAACCTGCCTAATGTGACTCCCTTGCTAATATTTTATTCGCATAATTCAGCACCTGCTAGTGGCTTCTGATATAGTTGTATTTTGGGTCAACTGGTTTTAGATTTATGTAACCCAGAGGAATTATTGCCTTTCATAACTGACAGGTCCAATACAGATGCATCAGACAGTGATTGGCTTGTAAATTGTGTCTTGCTTTAATGGGACTGACTCGGGCAATGGCAGACAGAGAATGCAGTGAAGCCAGAATGTGTGATATGTTTGTGCTGAGGGGAGCTGGAGTCGCCAGCACACTGACGCTGTGCTCTGCCCTTCAGGCCCTTTTCCATGTGCTCAGCTCTGTATCCAGCTGTGTTCTGTGAGAATGGAGTGAGAAAAAGCGGGAGGGAACGTGAGGACAAAGCTAACACTGAAGGAACAAGAAGACTATTTAATTCTCACAAGGAACACATGGTGTGAAGATGGTTTATCTGGAAGAAAGTAAAAGGAGAGAGATGTTTGTAAAGGTATGTAGAGTCCATATATGAAAACAAAGTTACCAAAACAGTCAATTAAAAATTTTTTACACACCGAACAGTCATAACATTAACACCACTGTGTTCTGACCTTGCTATCCAAGCCAGCATTAACATTTGGTGCAGTAGGAGTGTTTTGTGTGATTGGACAGGCAGGCTAGCCTTCCACACAAATATCAATGAGCCTTGGGTTCCCTTTGGCTGATTCACCAGTTGTCCTTGATCATTTTTGGTAGGTACTATATATTGCAGACCTGGAACTTTCCTCAAGACCTGCTGTGTTGGAAATGCTCTGACTTACAATAAGGTCCTTAAAGTGACTCAATCTTACGCTTGGTCATTATTGCTGCTTCCTGCACGTCAACTGAAAAACAATAACTGACTGTGCACTTGCTGTCTAATATACCCCACCCCCTGGTAGGTGGCATTGTACTAAAATAACTAGATAGTCAAAGCTATTCACATTACCTGTCAGTAGTGGTAATATTATGGTGTATATACGCCTACTCAGCTTTCACCAGTTTGCCCCATTTTCAGAAAAGGCCAGTGTAGATTCATTCCAACAAAGCAGGAGCATGATTACTTATTTGAAAAGTAAAGTCAAACAAGCAGGAACCCTTCACCCTTTATGGCAGTGGCCTTCAAGGTTCAAACAGTTTTTTTCCAGTCTAATTGATGACACACGTGAACAGTGAAAGTGACTTTTTGTCATTGTGAAGACACAGTGCACCACAACAAAATGTGACCTCTGCATTTAACCCATTACACATGCACATGTGGACCAGTGGGCACATATCAACAGCGCAGGGAAGCAGTGTAGTGGGGACAGTACCTTGTTGAAGGGTACCTCAGTGGTGCTCGGGCTGGAATGTGAACCAGCAACCTTCTGATCCCGGGGGCAGTAGGCCACCACTACCCACTGACACACAAGTATATAGTAAAATGTGTCATCTAGGGGTCCATTACAACTGGTTTGAGAGCCATTGTTCTGCAGCATGACTCCAAATAGCCATTGATGGCACCTTTATATTAAAGAGTGTAGATGCCAAATGTCATAGTAGATAAATATTTAGATTAAAGTTTGGGATCAGAACAACCCTGAGTGGCTAAGGCAGACAGTAGAAGAAATTTGTAACTGCAATAAAAGAAAAGCAGGAGAATGAAGGATGCATGTTGAAAGCCTGTAGCATTATAAAAATGTTGAGAGCCCTACACTCCTTCACCCCACACAATTTTCTGACACTCCATTTCCATTAGCTGTTTAGCAATTTACTCCCTCAGCAAAAGCCTTTTCCTTTTAGTTAGTTCTTGTTCTGTGCTGGATAGGCACATGCTAAACTGTATTGTTTGTTGAGATTATATAAAATCTTTCTCTGTCAGAGTAGATGACACATGGAAATTATTCAAGACTTCTCCCCCCCAAGCGTCTCCAACATTAGGAGCATCTCCTCTGTTGCGAACATTTCAGCAATTTAGCAAGGTGGACAAAGTATTGTGATTTTTTCATTTATCCATATTGTATTATTATTATTATTATTATTATTATTATTATTATTATTATTATTATTATTATTGTTGTTGTTGTTGTTGTTGTTGTTGTTGTTATATTAATAATAATAATAATAATAATAATAACAATAATAGATGATTATGATGATGATGATGATGGTAATAATAATAATGTTTTGTTGTGATTGTTGTAGTAGTTATTATTATTGTTGTTGTTGTTGTTGTTGTTTTTGTTTCACTGTATGGGCATCACCCATAAATATACTCCATGTAGTTGTTTATTTCATTACTTTCTGACAAATATTGGTTCCCTGGCTGCCAGGCCAGTGTGCCTCTACAATGTGACTTGTTTTATGACCTGAAATATGTTCTTCATTCTGCCTGTTCTGTAGTGGGCAACAGACAGCTCTGAGCTATGCCCTGACCACTGGAAGTCCCGTATACTCATGGTTTTGAATAGTGGATGTCTGACTAAATCAGAATGTCTTTTTCTAAGACATAGTGGAATAGCATAGAATAGCACTGGTGTTATCATCTGTGATCTCTAGTACAAAACATGCAGTATTCAGCTCTTGCTCTATGCATCCATCTCCTTCAAGAAAAAAGCACACTGGGTGCTTTGACTGTGACAGAGGCATAAAAGCACAGCACTGCTTTAAGTTCTTTTCTGGAGCGTGAGGTTGGGTGCTGCTTCTGCACCTCGCTGGTTTATGTGAATGATCAGGTTCACTGCTAACACTAACAGCAACAGCACTGGGTTTTAAATGGCATATAAATATATTGTGGCTTAGAGACAATTAGGCCTGAGGGTGACCGCTGTTAGACCACGATACTACTGTCCAGTTCACACAGCCACAAACAAAACCCTTTCCCTAGAGATGGCAAAAAAGCATCTAATGAGTAAAATTCTGTTGTGCCTCAAATAACTTGTTTTCTCAAATATAGGCAATAACATCAGCTACTAAAATGTTGGCTTGTTTGGGTTAATGGTTGTATTTAATTGGTCCTTTTTATCCCTTTACTGAAACACAGTGATTGAATGGACTTGCATGGTGTGGGTCGTTGTTTAATTGAAGGCACCTGTAAGAATAACAATTTCAGATGATGTAACTGTCATACAGAGTCTTATTCATTTATAAAGCTATAGCTTGAAGAGAACCTGAATAAACAGTGACTTTGAAATTCATTTCCCAAAGTTCCTGACACCTGATATCTCATAATGTCCAAATTCACACTGGGTACCATGACTTCAAGTTTTACTTATTTCTGTAAGTGACTCCATGGTTTGGGCCCTAAATATATGTGCAATGTTTGAAGAATATCAGCCTGGAAGGTCTCTTAAATCAGCAGGAGCTGGTCAGCTAGTGGTACACAGAGCTGTATCTAAACAGGGTGAAAAGGTCATTATGCTGCTCATCGCTGGAACCATCTCCACATGGAGATCAGATCTGCCCCCAACTGCTGCCAGTTTAAATACTGTCGCATTTTCCACAGCCTTCAGTTGCAATGTGGTTCTAATTTTTATCTGCTTAATTACTTTTACCTATTATCTTGTCTGTTTTGTCTTAATTTATTTTACATCTTTTATTTATTGTAACTTTATTGAATTCCTCACCTTAGCTTATTTTTGTTTATGCTCTTTTATTATGTCTATAAAGTGTATTGACTGGCATATGTGTTTGATGTGCTGCATAATGTGCTGCATAAATTAACTTGTTTTGCCTCACTTGTCCAGCCAATAGAATGTCCCATAGCATCATATTTGCCCACAGGTGACTTAACACACTTTACCATATGTCCTGAAACACAGTCTTAAAATAGCTACCTAACATGATCCCGTATGACCAGAAACACATTCCCATATTACCTGACACATTACATTATCCCTTGATTCATAAGACATAGTTCCTTACTGTCTCACAACGGCTCCTTTTTGCACATTGCCCCGTTACTCCAATCACACTGTTGTACACGAGCTAAAACTCTGCCCCCGAACTGCCTGACGGACGATAGCATCATACCCCTTCTCATAATGCCTCATGTTCCATTGACGGTCTCATAATATTGCTTCTCCCGCAGTCTCTGCACGCGTTCAGACTTCACCCTAAACTTGTGTCCCCGCTTTAGCTAGAACCCGTTACCTCTTCGAACAGCTCGAGGCTGTACGTGTTGTCGTCGTCGGCGAAGAACACCACCCCGGGCTCGCGCGTGGCTCGGTGCGCGCGCAGCCACCCCAGTGCCGCGTTCCTTTGCTCGGTGGCGCGCGGCATGCCGCTGCGCTTGAAGCGACGCGGCGTCAGCGCGTGCAGGTGCGTGTAAGGCACGCCGCAGCGCGCGAGAAAGCGCACTACGAGATCGGTGCGCACGCTCGCGTCCTCCACAACGACCCAGTGGAAGCGGGGCACCTGGCGGAAGGTGTTTGCGAGGCGCGTGAGCTCGGCTTTCTGCACCGCGCGGCTGTACGTGGGCGTGACGGCGTAGATTAGCGGTGGTGGCGGCGGTGCCGTGCGGTTGGCGCCATGGGGAGCCGCGTGCGCCGGCCGGTCGCGCCGGTGCGCGTCCCCGAGCCGCGCCAGGTACGTGCCGGCCGTGCTGCGGACAGACGAGCGCTTCGTATCGATGTCCATGACGATGATGACGATGAGGACCCACGGCAGCAGGATGAAGAAGCGGCTGTAGAAGACGGACTTCATTGTGTCCCCGTGCGTCCTTACCAATCCATCTCCGAGCTCGCGCGCTTCTGAAGACAACGAATAGCCCCGCGCGCCTGTCCGCGCTCTAGGACAAGCAAAGGTGCAGTACGCGCATCTGTAAGAAGAAAATGAGTGAACGCAGACAGTGCGCGCGCGTCTTTAAATCCTAAAGCGCGGCATCTCTCTTGTCTGAACTTCTCCTTCGCGCTGCATCTCCGACTATTCCTCGTCTTCCTTCTCCTCCTCCTCCTCCTCCTCCTCCAGCAGAGCAGTTCGCAGTTCGCCTCCCCGCAGACCCTCACACGCGAGAAATAACAAAAGGTTCATTCACTGCATGCGACCCTCACACTGGAGGAACTTACTGAGCGGCGCGATGAGCCCCGTGCGTGCGTGTGTTTGGCAGGTGTCTGGAGAGAGCGCTGTAGCTCTCTCTCTCTCTCTCTCTCTCTCTCTCTCTCTCTGTCCACCTCCCCTCTCTCTCTCCCCACCACCCCCTCTCTCTGCTCTGACCTAGAGAGAGAGGGAGAGAGAGAGAGAGAGAGAGAGAGAGAGAGAGAGAGAGAGCAGAATTGTAAACGTACTGACTGAAATGGACAGCTCTGAATGAGCTCTGTTGGTTAAACATACGTTAACTTTAATGAGGAATTCCAATGATTTTCCAGCATATCTTCATCATCCAGATTGGATTAGTTGGATATGAAAAATGGTGCATTTCCCATTCAGACTTACATTGGGGGTGAAATGAGTTGCAATATCTGCATGCAACTGTTTTCTTTGATGTTAACACACGAAAAACACAATATCTGTTCCATTAAAGCCCAAAAGGTAACATCAAAGTGAAAAACAATATCCTAAACATTCCAGTTCCCTTCACCACTACAGTGAGCAAGACGATGAAGGATTCAAGAAAATGATTAAAGAAAACATTTTAAAATACTGATGACACACAGCTGAAGGCCTTCTATGGAAAGTTAAAGAAGACAATGAGAAGAGAAGACTTTAGATAAGGAAATAAGACAGCAATAATAAAACAGCAGCGTAGTCCATTTTACCACTGATGCTTAAGATGCAGAAGTGGTGGGCGGCTTTTTCCTTGGATCAATTATTAACAGCAAAAGATCCAATAATCAAGAAATGCATCACAGCTGGATTATAGAGGAGGAAAACAGAGAACGTTGAAAAGATCTTCAAATAAAATGACTTTCTTACCAGAAATCAGATTTGTAGAAGCCGTTGACTTTTCAGTAATTCTTTATGGATGTGAAAACTGGGCAAAAAAAAAGCAGAACTGAAAAATGTTGATACTTTTGACATTTTAATACTTTAAAGAAATGGACCGTTGCCCAAATCAAAACATACTTCCTACTTAAGCCCTGATAGCCAACCTTTAAAAACAATATCTTGGGCAGATTGTGAGATGAATCAATTAACTGGAAAAGAGATTATGTATGAAATGGCTGAAATTGAAATTGAATTGGTTGTCTAGCAAAAAGACATTAGAGATATCACGAACAAGTACATTATATGTATTTAAGAAGCCAAACAATTCAAACTATGCGTTTGGTCACCAGAACTCAATTGATGGAAAGCAACAATAATGATAACAATAATAATAAAGACAATGATATCAACAGGCTTTTGATTAAACAAATAACAACAGTGATGAGTCCAAAAAACCTAGAACCACAGTATTATATTTTGTCTCCTTTTACTACAATGGTGTATTTTAACATTAACTAAAGCACAGTTTCCAACACTGGTCCTGGAGTATGTTAGAACAAATCTCCTTGGCCTTATCATGTTAACCTGTAAATTATTATTCACCAGGTTATTGGCAGTGCAAAATTCATGGCATCACTGCAACTTGGCCCAATTAGAAGATCCTCTTGAAGACCCTGCTCCACATCAGCAGTACAATTGATTGACTCTGCTTTTTGTATCTTGGCCAGTTTTAGGCAGATTGAGAGCTCTGTCCATTGAGCTTCATTAGGTAAAAGCTCACTGCGGTTTCTGTTTAGTAAATAAACCCCTTGCAGAGAGTCTGTTGATGTATGACTTGTGTCAAGGGATAAAAACATAGTAATTGAGTTATTTGTAATATTGTACATAGCTGGCAAATGGCTGACGCACTTACCCCAGGGCGATATGTTGCTCATGTCATCTCTGCTCTGTCTGTTTGACTCTGTCTTGCCTCTGCTTTTTGAGTACAGTGACAGCTACCTATTGTGACATCTAGTCTTGTCCTCCTTTCCCTTGGTACGTCAGCCCCTGACAGCTCAGAAAATGTCAGTCACAGGGGGGTGGAGGCTGCTGTTCCAGGTCACTGTCTCATTGTGGGGATTCATCCATTGAAGGCAAGGAAAATATGACTGCTGTGCTTTTCACCAAGAAAGAAATGAATGCAAAATGGTACCAAAGAGCAGACGAGGATGAAGGAGGCTTATTTATTCAGGAACGTCTGAGAAAGCATTCCTTTAGGGAATGAGATGTCCTGTGGCAAGAAATGAGTCCCAGTCTGATTGACTAGTGTGAAGTGGGGAGGAAGCTGCTGATGGAATGAGCAAGATGTGCATTTCATTTCCTTATCTGAATGACAATTCACCAGCGAGCAAATAGAGCAAACAGTGTTTTGTGCATGTCCCCCACCCTGTCTCTCGTGTCGACAATGCCATGCGGCAGAGCAGGGACTGGAATGTGTGATGTGTTCTGAAAGGTGGTGGGAGGGTGGGATGGAGTAAAGAGGGGAGGGAGTGGGAGGAGATCGGAGAAAGCTGTTTATTGATGGAGAAATATCCATCTAATACCCATGCCTGCAAAAGAAGCTTCCACTGTGCAATAACAACAAATTAAAGCACTGCCCCATGAAAACAGATCACAGCTCAAGTAGATTAAGCGATAATTTAGATCTCAATTCAATAAGTGAGAGGCAAAGCAATTTAGATCCTCATAATGAATGGGAAATATAGACTGTGCATGTCAACACCATTTGCATAGAAATGGCTTTTCATCTCTTCGCCTTATTGTGTGAACTTCAGTTGGGCTAATACATTTTTGCATCGTAACTCAATTGAATCAATTGGTTTGCAGTTTACAAGATTGGGTTTCTGTCTTGAAGTCCATGCAAAGGCAATGCTACCGAACTTACTCTCAACTAAAAATCGAAGCTTGCAATTTGTTTCCATCCTTGTTGCCAATCTAATTTAATTTCAGGAGAAAATGCACATTGTGTTCCAACGTGATTGCCATTTGTGTAATAGCAATGAGTTTCCAGGCCACCACACCACAATAACATCTACTGGAAACAAAACAAGGTTTTAAGACTTAAAGCAAATATGCAGAGAGATTGTAGTTCCCTTTTGTTGATTTTAATTTCTTCTAAATTCAACATTGAATGAAGGCACGCCTCATTTTCAGGATCAGAGGATATCCTGATTGAAGTCAATTATATGCCAACAACAAGACTCAGCTTCTTTTAATGACTAAAGTAGCTTTGTTTATTCATTTAGCTTTAGGTATAAATTTTTGTACTAAAGTCAACAAAACAAAACATATACACACAGATCAAAACCACTCATTCCAAAACTCTGTTGTAATAATTAGTCTTTTTTGCCACAAAGATTATACATCATATGTGTTGATGAGATGCTTTCTCCACAGAAGCATTTTAAGAATGGGGTTACACAAATTTCCAGCCCTGCTCTAAGATCAATTTACGTTGCAATAACCTTGAATCTCTGGCAAGACGCCTGCTATAGGGATCGATTTGCGTAACAAAAGTGTATCTCACAGCACCAGCTCAGGTAAACAGGGCAGAAGAGATGCCACATGAAAAGCGAATCACATTAAGAATGGGCTGATTCTGTATAATACTTTTTCTGAAAAAAAGAAGAAGAAAAAAATCCCTACCCTAGAGATACGTGGTCCAGATAAACATGTATTAGCACCTGTGATGCCTGCTTACACTCTCACTCCGAGCTTGATTTGACCAATTACCTGCTGGATCCTCCGAGGTGCACGCAGCATAGTAATTTTCTTTTTGCTGCCAATGAAGCGGAGCACATGATGTGATGATACATGTGTTGAGAGACTTTGGGCTGGGATGTGTGTGGCTGTAGACGATTGCTATAAAACATTGCACTTTATCACACTTTGGCAATAGGCCATGCTTGCTGAAGAAGACCAGTTCTATTCTTAATTAATTTGTAGGGAAATTATATTAGTCTGCCACAGGGACACAAGAGAGAAGGCAGAGACAGAGTATGAGACTCAATGTGCATTGTTAATGAGGTCTGCCTTTACAAATGCAATACGATATCTTTGTCCTTGGAGTGTTGGGCTAAGTTTGACTAATTCTGAGGCACAGGCTCTCACCATAGAAATAACTCTGGTTGTATGGTGGTGTGTTGTTATGGGTTGTGTATGGTTGTGTATATATAACCGTTGCCTAATCATTTGTTGTAATACAATTTATGATAATAAACAAAAAATGTTTACATGAATATATCTATTCACAGACATATAAAGAGCATTTCAGTCAAGACTACAGTAGATGACTAGTACAGTAGTTCAGTTGTCCAGGTAGATAGTCAACTGCAGTACAGATTCTCTATATATCATAGTTCCGGCGGTGCCACGAGCAGGCAATGGCTAACAGTGCTCAACTGTCTGAGAAACTAAGACAGTTGGGACTGAGCACCTCCCTCTTCAACTGGATACTGGATTTCCTGTCAGAGAGGCCTCAGTTTGTCCGAATCAGCGAAAACATTTCCAGCTCCATCAGACTGAACTCAGGAGCTCCTCAGGGCTGTGTTCTCAGTCCACTGTTGTTCACTCTCATGACACGCGATTGCACCACCCTGCACAGTTCTAACCACATGATCAAGTTCTCCGACAACACAACAGTAGTGGCACTCATAAGCAACAACCATGAGTCGGCATACAGAGATGAAGTTTAGCAGCTGGTGCAGTGGGAACAACATGTCACTGAACATGGACAAAACCAGGGAGATGAGTTCAGGAAGACCTGCTCCACCCACACACCACTCAGCATCCACGTATCCATGTTAGAGACTGTAAACAACAACAAACAAGTTCCTCTGAGTTCACATCTTAGACAAGCACACATGGACCACCAACACCACCTCCATCACCAAAAATGCCCAGCAGCATCTTCACTTTCTGAGATGCCTGAAGCTGGCCGACCTTCCTCCTCCCATCCTCATCGTGTTCTACAGGGGAACCATAGACAGAGTTCTGACCAGCTGCATCTCCATGTGGTTTGCCAACTGTCAGAGTCACTGACCGAACACTGATCATCGGAACATCTCTCCCTTTGCTACAGGAGATCTTCCACAAGTGCTGTATCAGGAAGGCCTCCTGCATCAGGCTTGACCTTTCACACCACTCACAAAGAGTCTTTTCACTCCTCCCATCTGCCAGATATTATCGCAGCATCAGGGCCCGATCCACCAGACTGCAAAAATAGTTTCTTCTTACAAGCCATCAGACTCTTGAACACACTCCCTGCCTTCCCTCTCCCCATACACACATACACTTAGACTGTTAACTGACTCTACTTCACCTCTGCACTTTACACATCACTGTCTTGGTGATGCATATGCTGCACTATCATTCTCAGGAATTCTGTTCATGTTTACAAACTGTTACACTTATCACTTAACCAACTGTTACACTTATCACTTAACAAACTGTTACACTTATCACTTAACAAACTGTTACACTTGTCATTTTCAAACTGTTACACTTTTCACTTTACAAAGGTTACACTTTGTCACCTTAAACTATTCCTGATATGGCTCACATTCAATGCCCTGAGTGCTGCTAGAATATTGCACATTTTATATTGAAAACTGCATGGATACTGCACATCCCTGACCCCCATTATTATATATATTCTTTCTCTGTGTCCTATTTGTTGCCTGTACTGTTTTCAAATTGAGCCTTGTTGTCTCATCTCTCTGTATACTGTACTGCATATAAAGTATGCTTTGACTTTGAAATCACATGTATAATAATGTAATGAAGTTTTAAAGCCTGCTATGGCATTTAACATGTGATTCATCTTCTCAGCCGTGAGGAATAGGAAATGGGGCCTGGCATTTCAATGCACTACATTGACAAACTCACACAACCTGTTCTCAGTTGCATCCGGCACAGACAGCTCAGCATGGCACTTGCGTGTCACCATTAATTGGACTCGTCCTGCAACAATCTAATTTGTTACTGGGACACAGAGCAGTTAACAATAAAGAGCAGTGACAGGGTGATCAATTAGGCTCATCTTTGTGGCCCATGTGCCGCTGTTCAGGAAAATCCTTTCTCTCCAGCGTGGGCTAGTGCGGACTCAGGGGGGTGTGGGTGGCAGGGTGGGTGCAGTATGCTGCAGGCTCTGACGCTGCGGGGCATCCAGGCTCTGTTGACACACCGTTTCCGGCTGAACTCAGCTGTTTGTCTGCTCATGCAGCCTCATGACTCTCTGGCCCTGTGCTGATGAATGGCCGTGCCTTTGACTCGACTGCTCGCCTTGGGAAAAGGACACTCATTAGGACATCTCTCTCTCATCATGGACGTGACCACAAACTCTTTCTCTCTCTCTCTCTCTCTCTCTCTCTCTCTCTCTCTCTCTCTCTCTCTCTCTCTCTCTCTCTCTCTCT
>JBBIGC010000145.1:18546416-18568371 GCA_037576955.1 Lepidarchus adonis
TCTCTCTCTCTCTCTCTCTCTCTCTCTCTCTCTCTCTCTCTCTCTCTCTCTCTCTCGCTCTCTCTCTCTCTCTCTCACTCTCTCGTGCGCCGATCTCGCATCACGTGATTCAAGCGCGAGCGGCGGCGTGTAGCTCGCGGAATGAGCAACAGCGGGTGAGCAGTCACAACTCAGTTATGGCGGCGCTGGAACCTTATTACCAACTTAACTACACTTTCATTGAGCGACAATAAACACTGTCGACATGCGTAAAGCCACTTTAACGAGTTGCGGACTAGTGTCGCTAATGTGTGCTTATCGAAAAGTCGCCCACCCAGTGTGAGAGAGGTTCAGTGAGTCAGTACCTGAGACACAGGCGGACGCGCTGTGCTGTTGGCTTGTGGCGAGTAGCTTGACGAAGGCGCTATATGCTGTAATTTTGGGTCAGGAAAAGTGTTAGTGGGGAGGACGCTTACCTGTTGTGTTCTCGGCTTTAATTTTTGCTGTTTACGGACGTTTTACGACATGCCGCGAGTGGGATAGGGAGTGTTCCGATCTCAGTTCTCTCGCTCCCGTCAGGATAACACGATTAAAGGAGCGTGTTCGTGAGGCACAGATACTCTGTAATGCGCTATTACAACTGCTGTTGTCATTATTATTACTTTCTGCTAATCTTTGTGAACTTTGTTGTTCCTCGTCACCGCGTAAATCAGCAGAAACCTCCGCCAGTGCACCGCGTACGCCCGCCGGGCTGAACCACGTTGGTGCGCGCGCTCACTTCGTCTTGCCCTGGTTACCAGCAGCAACACAGTGAAGCAACAGCTTCCTGTCAGCTTTCTGTCTTCCCCGTTACCCCCTCCATGGACAGAGGGAGGGAAAGATAGACTTACGTTAATGTGGGGTGATGATGCCCCCCACCCTCTCCCTCCTCCTCCTTCCACCTCATCCGATTTCTACCCCTGAGATGGTGTCTCGTCTTCACAACTCTGGCTCAGATGCGGCGCGCGCGCATCGCCCAACGGGTTTTTCCAGCACACGGCTCGCGCTTTGCTCAGCAAGTTAAACGCAGCGCGGGAGAAGCCTTTAGTGCTCTGAGTCCAAAATAAAGCGATTAAAAGGAGTTTGAGGACTAAAGGCAAACCAAAAAAAGGGGTTGAAGCTCTGGTTTGCAGTCAGGAAAAGAGAAAAAAGAGATTAAAGAACCAGATTAAAAAGACGAAGGCTTCGCATCGTAATTTCTGTAGTATATGCGCGCGTTATCGGCGCTCAAAGCACGTGTCCCGCCGCCGCCGCTGGTGGTGATGCCATGCCCCGCGGGCACGGCGCAGACGAGGTCGCCTCCGGCCTCTGGATGAAAGCGTCCCCGGGGCGCCGAGTGGAGAACCTGCGCCTGAAGGATGTGGAAGCCGCGCGCGGGGCTACGAACAGGACAGTCCGGCCGACTGACGGCGCCGATGAGCTGAGGAACAGGGCGCAGGGCGCGCGCCTCAGCCTGCTGGGAAAACCACTGGCCTACAGCGCGCAGAGCGGCCGCCGGAACGCGCGCTACAGGAAACTGCAGAACTACCTGTACAACGTGCTGGAGAGGCCGCGGGCATGTGCCTTCGTGTACCACGCGTTCGTGTGAGTGGAGCCTCTTTTCAGTCACTAATACGAGTCAATACAGTCATTTCTAAGGCAATCCATCCATTCATTCATTCATTCATGCATTCACCCAGTGGCTCTTCTGAGCCGGTAGTACATTTTGAGACCAACGTGTGCTGATTAAACATACATTGTACAGCTGACAAAGTGTCTATATACCTGAAGAGAGAATGAGAGCATACAGTCTTGTCTTAGTAGTAATATGCCAAAGTACTTCAGAAGTTCAGTGGCCTCAATGACCGAGACCTTCAGCACAGCACTGGTGAGCAGCATGTGGTAATTGTGAGCTGATGCAGATATTCAATATCTTGTATACATAAGTACTGATGCCAATACATAAACATTTCAAAAAGTACAAAATGAGGCGACATCTACCTGGGTTAGCATTTTGGAGAAATACAGTACATTTATTTCTGTAGACTTAGAAATGCAGTAAAAGGAATTAAATTGAGATATCGTCTGAACTTTATTCTTGAAATAAATATAATCTTAAATTATCAGCCAAATCTAAACGTCTGTATGATTCTGTTCAAATCTTTTAAAAGAATTTCTCCATGGATAGCGATGTGATTCCACATGATAATTACACATTCAGCAGGACACACATCATTTAACACTGTTCATTCAGCATTGAAGGATTAAAGACATATTTTTATAAGGACTTAATACAGCATGACAACAGTCAACTATGTTGTATTAGTTTGTTTGCATAACTTTCACCTTTCACATTTCATTATGGCTGAGAAATCCACAGAGCAGCACATTGATCTAAAACGAATGACTGTTTAACTGCAATGTGACACTAATGAACGCTATAAAAGAGTGAATTCCAGTTTGGGGGTATTTTGCTGTGTTGTATTAATTTACAGATTCTTACAATAGCGCTCATAGATCTTTTGTTATATCATGTATTAGAAGTGTGTATCATGCTGTAATCTTTTTTATCACCTGTGCATATTACCGGTACTCTGTTGAAGCTTTTGTAAGCCAACAGTGATTCTTTGCTTGGGTTTGTGAATGTGTGTGTGTGTGTGTGAGAGAGAGAGAGAGAGAGAGAGAGAGATTTGGCATTCATAATAATGAATTTACATCCTGAATTCCCTCAGTTCAGCAACCAGCATCTGTGATAGAAAGTGCAGTCAGCTTTTTCTACACTCATCAGACATAAATCATGAAATAGTAAATGCAAATGCAAAAATGTTGCTCATATATGTGGGAGGAATTATTTTACGTGTCTTTGTAACTTCTCATAATTTTTTATGTTTGAAGAGTGATTTGTTTGTGCTTCTATTTGTTTGTGATTCCATTTCGTTCAGTAGTTTATGTAATGTTATAATTATCTCAGTCTTGAGATGATTAATGTGCTCAATTATGTTTTGTATTGCTTTTAATATTCAGTCCACATGTCCTCAAATCTCCAGCGCTCAGTTTATTCTCATAGGACAATTATCTGTTGAAGTTCTCTCTTAAGTCCAGCTGGACCTGAATGAAAGCTGAGTTCTTTCAACACGACAGCTTTTGTTGTGTTGTGGAAAGAAGTGTTGTTTTCCTCCTTCTTCCACTAAAAGCAAGTGTCTTTAAAGGAGATTTCTTCAAACCGTGAGGAGGGAGGTAGGGGAGCTGTTGCTCGGATGGTACAGTCAGGGCACTGAGAGGAGCTGCAAGGCAGGATGTTGTTGTTTTATTTGTGCAGACGGCACAGCTGATGTCACAGGGGTTAAGTTGTTACATCTGCACAGAGCACAATATCCCACACCAGTTAGAACATCCCACTTTTACCACACATTCAAGTAACCAATCAGTGTAGACTTGCTCATTTCTTAGTACAGCAATGAGAAAATGGTCAAATTCACAAGAGATTTTCCAGTCCATCTGCAGTATGTGTCAAACTAAAATGTATGTGTTTTATTTATGATTAAAACAATGAATTAAGACCTTATTGAAAAAGAGAGATAAGGAATTCCTTCTTTTCATGATTCAGATTTTATGTCATTGCTAGTTAAACTTGAGTCATCTTTAAAAACTTGCAAGGCTTTGAGACAGTTGGGTTAGAATGAACGATGCATGAGAAACAAATAAGAAATAGAGGATCAAATGACAATACTTTCATCTGTCATGTCTAAGTTTCAGAGCCTCTCACAGCAGTTTACAACCCTGCAGTTAACAATTTAATGCATTTAATAATTGTGTATTTACATGTACAAACCCCATTTCCAGAAAAGTCGGGATTTTTCATCAAATGCCATAAAAACAGTAATATGTGATTTGGTATCTCTTTTGAAATCAGAGACAGGGATTTTTGTCAATTCCTCTTTGCACAATCTTTCTAAGTCATCCAGAGTCACTCTCCTCTTCAACTCACCCCACAGATTTTCAATGGGGTTGAGGTCTGGGGACTGAGAGAAGCTTGATTTTAAGTTGCTGAGTCATTTCTTTGTATATTTTGCCATTATAGTGCTGAAAGACGCAATGATTACATATCTTCAGTGTTCTGAAAGATGCCACCAGATTTTGGTTTAAAATGTCCTGGTATTGGAAGAAGTTCATGATGCCATGCTCCCTAACAAGGTTCCTATAGCGCCTTTGAAAGAGAAACAGCCTCACAGCATCACAGGTCATCCATCATACTTTACAGTGGGCACAAGTAGCTAACAGTGTAGTTTTTACAGGAATGTTTTGTTGCCAACAAGCTCAGTTTGTCTAATCTGACCAAAGCAGACAGTCCCAGTTCCAGTACTGCTTAGCAAACGCCACACATTTGTGATTGTAGGTGAGAAAAGGCTTTTTCCTTGCATGTCTCGCAAACAGCTTGTTGGCATGGAGATAGTGTCTTATGGTTGCCATGGAGACTTTGTGACCCCCAAGATTCCACTCTTTGGTGCAGTTCTCTCTCTTACCATCTTCTTAACTCTGCTTGGTGGTGAGATAAACTTGAGTCCTCATCCAGCCTTGTTTGTCACTGTTCCCATTTTAAACTTCTTTATTATTCCTCAGACTGTAGCTACAGGCAGGTTTAGGTTAGTAGCTCGTTTCTTGTAGCCATTAGAGTATCTGACTTATGAAGATCAACACACATCTGCCTTACTTGAACAGCATGTTCTCTTGTCTATCTCATGTTGTAGAGTGGCTAAGAGCAACAGGTGTCATATTCCCCAGGGATACAGGAAGTCATTAATCTGATCAACTTTAAAAATGAAACTAGGAAAAAAAAGGAAAAGAAACATTTCTCTAAAAAGAACATTTCTCAACATACCAAAAATGGGTCTTTCATCATCAACAGTACTTAATATTGTGAAAAGAATCAAGGAATCCAGAGAAATCTCAGTCGCTGTAGGACAAGGCTGGAAACCATTGATCCCTGAGAAGTTCCTTCATCAAAAACATTATTCTACTGTGATAAATATAGCAACCTGGGTTAAGAAGGCCTTTAGAAAATGTTTGTCACTTAACACAGTCTGCTGCAGCATCAGGAAATGAAAGCTGAACCTCTATTACTCAAAGAGAAAGCCTAATTTTAATTCTATACTTGCCACTTCCTCTTACTGCAGACGGCATCACAACCCTGGGGAACAGAACCTGCCTGTAAGGCAGTAAAGGGAAACCACACCAATCACACTCTGGTTCTCACTGAGCACCCAAGTTTGACCCCCTCCCCAAAGGTTGTCATGCCATCTGCGGGCAGAGGGAGCAGAGTGTTCTGCGTAAAGATCAAGTGTGCCTCACTCTCCTGCCGGCAGGATGGTTTTCAGGGGCCGACCCTTGGGGAAGGGGTGCTGTAGGGGGCCGTTCATTGATTGCCAGTGTGAAGAGGCATTGTTTCTCCTCCTGGCTGACAGTAAGATGCTCCTTCCCAGGGTTGTGAGTGGTATGCTGTTAAGAATAATAAATGCTGATACAAGTCAGCTGCTATATCGGTGGGATTACTCCTGGCCACCTTTGCGGTCTCCTTCCAATCTTATCTGGTGGGCACGACTGCTACATCTTCTGCTGGCCGTGTCCAGAGCCATTTGTATTTTGTTATTCGGTTGTAGAGTCTCGCTCGTGGACCATGTCCTGTATAAAATTCCAGCCAGACTGGCAAGCTGCCCCCGCTCGGGTTCTAGCATTCATGCTTCTTTATGGGCTTCCCGCTCACCCTGTAGCCTCCCCTGCATGTGTGCCCCGTTATTCTGTTCTGTGCTGGCTGCGCACACACAATTCTGTCATTAAGATGTCATCAAGATGTCGTCTTTTCACAAGATACCATGGTTATTTCAGCAAGACAATGTCAGTCCTCATTCTGCACTCTTTACAACAGTGCAGCTTCGTAGACACAGCGTGCATATGCTTGACTGGCCTACCAGCAGTCCAGATCTGTGTTCTACTGAAAATGTATGGAGAGGAGAATCACACAACAGCCACCATTGAGTTTTTAGAATCTGAAATATTGTATAAAGCAAGACGGGGCAAAAAATTTCAAAAGTTGCTAAACAAGTAAACAGTGTTATTAAAAGCAAAACTGATAAAAAAAGCAATGGTAAACATGCCACTGTCCCAAATTTTGTTTAGTGTGGTGCCATCAAATTCAAAATTTGTTTATTTTTTCAAATAAAAAAAAAGTAAACAGTAAAATATTGATACAGGTTTCTTGTTTTTATAGCAAAAATCCAATTTATTTGGAAATGGTGTTTGTACTATATGTGGGCCTGGTTTGACCTTGACTTAGTCAATTTCGGCCAAGATATGATTTAGCTGAGGGATGTGATTGTGAAAAGGCCATAAACTGTGTTGCATATCTGATGTCAGAAGCCCAAATATAAGAGAGAGAATAAACTTGAAAATTAAATGAAAAGAATCAGCATTTCCTATAGCTTCCAGAGTAAATGTGTAATTAGTGTATATATACTGCAGGCATTTAAATCCATACTGCAAGCAAGAACACAGATTTCAATATCTTTTTGAAATCAATAAAAATATTGAAAATCTTTCAATATTTTTGGCAGAAATAATTATAAACATATATCTGCTTTACATAAGTGTTAATCTGAATAAGCCAACAAGCTGGATCTCTAAAAGGTCCTCACATTACATTAGCTAAATACTGTACACCTGGCACCTGGCTTAAAGTGAGCTTATGTAATATTTCATTTGTTATGTCCTCCACCCTTTTGTTGAAATGTCTAGTATGGTCCTTACATATTTGCATAAACCAAGTCTGGTCCTCTTGTCATGTTACAACTAGGGCATTGTAAGAATTTAGACACCTTTCTGTTGCTAAAACCATCCATCTAACGCCACTTGGTATGTGCATCTCTATAGCAGTTCCACAAAATAGACAACCATGTAGAAAAAGCATGAACTGCACTACATAATGAAACTAGCCATACTGACATTACCCTGTAAAACCTGGGTCAACAGGATAGTATGAAGAATATATTAGTGTTCCTTTGCTCCCTGATATCAAAAGATTTCTTCACTGGCCATTAGTATAATTCATCATAGTCCATTGATGCCAGCAAATGTTTAATCTAAGTACACACCATCTTTTTGTGCCACATTATTGCAGCTGAGTACAATTTCCTGGAGTTAAAAGTATGTGTCTCATCCCACAGCCACTTCATATCCCATACTTTAACCCATTATAATTTCACTAATTTGGTTTTGATGTACATAAGGATTTCTTTAGGGCTGCAACAAATCGATTAAATCAATATAAAAGTCAATTACTAAAAGAGTTGGCAATGAATTTCATAGTCAATTCATTGTGTCGCGCGATGTGGAGACATTTGATTATTACAAAAATTAAAAACGTTAATTGAGCGCGGAGCGGAGTGAACACACTCTGCCTCTCCCTTGCGCGCACTGATGCTAGCAGTTAGTGCCTCACAGACAGGGCGGAGCAAAGATTTAAAAACAAAACGAGCGATCCAAGGTGTGGGAGCATTTCACAATAAATAAACAGAAAAAGTGTTAGGTTAAGGGAACAGCAGGGTAAGTCACTACAGAACCCTACTTCTTTTCTGTTTTGAAGTGAGGAAAACGTAATGTTGGTGCTGGTGTTTACTCGTTATGACAAATTTTGCGTTAGCTCATTAATAACTGCTGTAAGTAGTAAAGCAGGGTTGCTATAGTTACTTTGCACTTTGCATCGCAAGACTTAAAACCCCTTTTAATCCACTTTTTTCCACTATCTGCCTTTTTTTAACTGTTCATTTTTCAATATGTTGTCATGTATAGCTAAGTAAGTAAAAAGCCTTTTTTGTCTCATTTCCAAATATCTAAAACATCTTAAATCAAGATTACTAGACAAGAAAAATGGTATGAGAAAATTAAGTGATGCTTAAAATATCTGATTGAGATTATATCTCATTAAAAAAAATTCTTACCCCATTGGCAGATAATTTTGCTTGTTTTAAACCATGAACACGAGGCATAATTTTGTACTTGTTTTTTCCCAGAAAACAAGACATAATTTCTTATGCTATTTTACGTGTCTAGTAAATGTATCTTGATGTAAGATTTTTTTTTTATATTTGGACTGAAAACAGGACAAAACTACTAAGTTAGAAAAGCATTTTTTGCAGTGTATATTCTGTGCTTTCTCCCATATAGGTTATTATTGACAAATATATTTGTGTGTGTGTTGTACTTTTTAATTTCATTTTAAATTCCATCTGTGTTTAAATGTGGAGTATAATTGAACTATATTATTATAAAAGCTCAAGGAGCAACAAGTTTGTGCACTTTCCAAAGATTTTAGTTCTGTTTTTGAATAAATGTTTAGAAATGAATGCTTTTCTTGTTTTTTGTTTTTCTTATCCGATTCATCAATTAATAAAAAAATAATCAACAGATGAATCGATTGTTACAATAATCGTTAGTTGCAGCCCTAGATTTCTTTAATTAGAATTAAATGTCACCTCGAGTTAAAACTTTTCTAGCCACTTTCCCATGCTGAGGCTTGCCATCATTCCGTGCTGAACCAACAGAGCAGATTTTAAGCTAAGAGATGGTTTAGCTGAGGGATGTGATTGTAAAAAGGCCATAAACTGTGTTGCATATCTGATTTCAGGGGCCCAAAAATGAGAATAAGTAAACCTAAATAGAAATAGAATTAAAAAAATTAAATAGAAAGAATAAGCGTTTTCTATAGCTAATTCCCTATAGTTCCTAGAGTAGATGTATAATTAGTGTGTACGTATACAGCAGGCAATTAAATTCATACTGCAAGCAAGAACACTTACATTTAACATTTAAATGCCTACTGTATACGTACATACACTAATTATACATCTACATTCAGCCAAATGAACAAATGTAGATGTATAATTAGTGTATGTACATATACAGCAGGCATGTAAATTCATACTGCAATCAAGAACACTTACTATTAGAGATTTAGATAAACTCAGTTAAGTCAAAAACCTCAGACTCATCAGTATGAGATTTATATTCAGACAAGTTGATGTTAGTTTTTAGCAAAGAGATGGTTTAGCTGAGGGATGTGATTGTAAAAAGGCCATAAACTGTGTTGAATATCTGACTTTAGCAAAAGTAAGCAGAAGTCTTTCAATAGGCATGCGTTTACGTTTTTCAATAATGAGCTGATATTTTTAGTGTGAAATATTAACTGTGTTTAACTGAAAAAATACATTGAAGCTACAGAATGCTGTCATCCTGAATTAGATGTGTGCGATAAAGCAAATATATAATATCAAAATACTTTGAGAAATTTTTCTGATACTCACAATATGAGTTTTTCCATCATCTATTATGATGAAAGAAATGAAAAGGAGACAGCATTTACATATTTAATAAAAAATCGAATTAAAATAAGTACAAATTATGTTTATTCAGTGTTTCTCAGACCAAATTACAGAAATTCACTAATAATGCTCTCTTTGAGATGAAGTAATTTTAAAGTACTGGCGATATCACAATATGCTACGAAAATCATATTGTGGTCACAATTAATCACGATGATGATAAATATCATTGTATTGCCCAGCTCTATACTAAACTGTGACCATACTATTCTAACCTATGACTAGCCTATAGGAAGAAATACATGCCAAACAACCTGACAACACAATACAACACAACATTTCAAGTGAAATTAGACCAATACCTAGCCCTAGATATTTTGAAATGCAAAATCTTAACAAAGATATACAATACTAATTACATCTTGAAATGTATGTATAATTACATTTGGTAGATGTAATAAATGTAGCCTTTAATAAACTCCCCTGTCATTGGGAGCAAGATGTGAGAGAGCTGATTCGTCAACGACTCATCCCTGTGTTGTAAACAGATAAGTTGAAAATATATAGTTATTATGGATCAGAAGTTGCAGAAGATGCCATTGTGGTCTGTGTTTATGTATTATTGTCTTAAAGAAGTGAATAGTTCCTTGTGCTTGCATTTTTTGACAGTGTTCTTTGTGATTGGAGGACAATATTTTTGCAGGCTTTGAATAAGGTAATTCTGAGTTTCTAAGAGGGATTTGTGTCGTGTCCTCCACCAGTGGCTTTTATATAGTAACTGAATATTCTGGGTTTCCACCTGCAATAGTCTCCTGCCTCCATTGCTGCACAGACGGAAATAAAGGGAATAAAGGGTCTCTTGTTCTCACTGCATTTAGGAAAGTGCTCCTATTACTATTGAGCTGGGCAGCTAGGTAGTTTGTATTCTACTCAGCAATCAACAAACAAAGTGAAAAAAAAATCTAGTATTGGCTGTTATACTGAAAGACAGATACGTTTTTATCCCATATTCTCTTTCTGTATTTAATGTTGGAATTAATTGCCATTGTTTTGCTTGGACCTTTGAAATATAATGCTCAATTACAGAGAACATTGCTGAGAAGAAGAGCTTGATGGGCACAAAAGTATAAAACAAGACATAATGTCATCTGATTAAAAGTTTTGAGTTTGTGCCTGTCATCTGCAGTATAACACTTTTTGTTTGGCTCAGTAATATAAAGTCAGCAGACTCTGCTCAGAAGACATTGGAGTTAAATCCATGAGACATCTATTTGAAGGTCTATATGGCCACCCAGAAAGTTCCAGTATACTTGTGCAGGCGATGAAGGGTGATGAAGGCCACATAGCCGATTCTGTGCTCTAACTCACTTTCAAAACAGAAATAAAGATCAGAGTTCATGTATTTTGCCAGATTTGGTTGTTGGATAGGGACTGTTCACAAATTAAAGCAGGAAGCAAATGAACAATATGGAGTACACATTATGAATGAGCTGAGTATCGTAAAATATATTTTATAACAGAAGTATATTGCTCTCAGATAGTCTGCTAGGACGTGTAAAGACTGTTAGATCACTACTTATAGATATTTCTATTGCCTTACCTAATGAGAGCAACTATATAGAGGAAAGAAACAGCATTGTGATATAAATCATAACCTGTGCATGAAATACATTAGTGCTGAATTTCAAGAACAATGGTGATCAAATTTCATGCGTATTGGTTCATCTAGTAGTGTAATTATATAAACACAGTCAGACAGGGATCTGTGGATTTGGAAACAAAATTCTTGTTGTGAAATGTCACCAGGCTTTCCAAGCAACTATTTTCTATGTGCCATGCCAGTCTTTTAACCATGATATTTTGTCTTTTTTGGCCCAACAGTGGTCTCATACCCAGTCTCCTTGCTGAACGTGGTTAAGGATTAGATCTGAAGAAAGTCTGCACTTTTGCTGATTATTAATGTACCAGCATTTGATGGCAAAGATCATGAACACTTGGGCACTTTGATGTGATGGTTACTTTGATTTTAACCAGTCCAGGTTCTTTCCTTCTTGATGGTTCCCACCACTATCATAGTCAAAACATGTCTCAAGAAATAAAACACAAGCCGTTACTGCTCACACGTAAAAGGTGTATGGAAATCCAACACTGGCACCGTTTCAATGGAAAAAGGTCTGAGACAAACTCAAACAAATTACTGATCGTGAAAAAGTGCAAAGAGAGGGCAATAAACAGGATGTCATGCCTGTGCTCCTGGGGGAGTATGAATGGCAGAAGGGAAAACTTTTGAAATGGACAATGTTTGATCATCTCAGAGGCACCTGAAAGTAGACAGAGCTGAAAGCTCCAGCACAGGGCAATATTATCTGCCAGCCCCCAAGAGAGAATAAGCAGCATGGAAAAATAAGTTTCACAGCTCTGTCCTGTTAGTGCCATCACTATGTGAATCTTCACAGTCATTTCAACTAGAACCCCTAACTTCTTTTCCATTTATGTCTTATTTAACATTATTTAACAACACTATCTCCTCTTTGTGTCATCATTTCAGGATCAATGTGCAAATGGTCTTTAAAAAATACATGAAATGACCCTTTGTTATGTGAAATGAAGAGTCAAGGGCATTTTCTAGCTTTCCTGCAAAGTTATCATTTCCAAAATTCAAGAGTTTGCAGTGATTAATTATTAACATTTAATCACAGCAACAATATAGTTAGTCTCTCTTTTTTAATGATTTATTTAAAAATAAGTGGTCAATCGATTGGAATCTCATCATCCAGTGCTAGGGCTTTGTAATTCTGTATGGGTCTAATTTAATTATGATGACTGGATGCTGAGTAGTCAAGGAGCCGGAAGTAGTCTAGATGTTGTACCAGTGTTAGTCATGGAGAAAGTCCATTCATTGAGTGGAATTTGATTCATGAAGGTAAAATTTTTCACTCAATAGATCATGTCCAGGTGCAGCTTTTGCAGCTGAGGTATAACAAAGAATTTCCTTGCTCAGCAACAACCAAATGGATGACAGGCAGGAGAGTAGTGACCCTGTTGGTCAACTCTGAAGGTATGCCCGTTCTCTAGTGTTCTTTGTCAGCATGGATTTCCCCTAATGTAGTTATTAAGCAGCTTTTATGTTGTATAGCATTGGCACCTTAGTAATGGTTGCACATCTATGCATGTCCTTGCCTGGTGCATTGATATTATCATGCTAATGTTGCAATTGATCATGTAGAATACTCTGACAGCATTTCTGATTCACTGTTTTGCCTCCCACACAGATTAGCATAAAAATCAGGTTTTGCTTTATGCATTTACCTTGTTTTCTGGAGATCACTGTAAACCTCGCAGGTACACAGATTTAATGGAACTGATCTTTCATACTCAGTTAAAATGCCTGTTTTGTCATCATTACCCCATTTGTTTTGAAGCTAAAGGTGCAAGGTTTGGTTACTGGCTGCCCATGGCTGGCAGTTTAAAGTGATGATTCATCTTAGAAATGGGTCTCACATTGTTCACACAGATGTAGAATATTGAAGGGAAAAACTAAAACAGAAATTTTACAAAGCCTTTACATCTTATAAAACACTTTCCAACTTCACACTCTTTAAACTTTAGAAATTTACAGCACTAATTATTTGAGAATCACAGACTGACAGGTTCTTAACGGGACTTAACGTTCTTCAGTGGCATTATTCCAAAGAATTACAAAGAGGGAACATGAGTCCATTCATAGACTTCCTTCAAAACGTTTTGTTAAAACTTTGTCTTTTGCATTAATTTACAGTAGTGCCTGAAATAATTGTTTTATATATCTGAAAATGGACTGACTGAAAATGGTACAAAACTACGAAGATAACACACATAATGTTATCATTATTGACGAGACCAAAACAACTAAATGAGAAATATTCAAAAATAAATGACTTCAACTCCTCCCCTGGTCACAAAACCTAAGGCGTGTAATTGTCTGTGACTAAAGAATGTAGGGTAAATCAAGGAAACTAAAGAACTATCTGACATTTGCTAACTTCAATGTAAATTACTCATTAAGTCACACTTTTGGCCACACATTTAATTTTTTCTTTTTTTTTGCCACTTTTTTCAGATTTTTGTACTCGGTTTAGTCAACTCCAATTCTACTCCCTAACTTGGACTTCCGCAGTCACACAATACCACCAGCACTGGGAGGGTGAGGGCTAGCATGTGATTTTTCAGTCACAGAAAGCCATTTTTTCCAACTGCTGTTGAGAAAACATAATTGGAGAGAGTGATGCACTGACTACAAATACGTGATGTCAGCTCACATATGCTAGCACTGTCTAGCATCATGCTCAGTGATGGTGGTAGATGGAGGAGCCATCCTTCCCATGTGCTTTCTTGGACTCCACAGAAGGCTACATCATCACTGCAGTACAATCTGGTTTGAACCAGCAGCCTTCCAAAGGTAAGGCTAACTCTTAAATGGCCTGGCCACTCGGATGCCACATGTGTTTCTAAATAATGTGGTATATCGGCCAAGCCTGTCTGCTACTTGTCTCTCCCCTCATTGAGTAAGAACTCTGCATCCATTCCATCCAATTCACTCCATTTTTTAAAACAACTATCCATTCAAATTTTCAAAGCCACAATGGATATGAAGAAGAAAATAAATCTCTTGTCCTTATTATGAAATAATGTGGTCAGTGAGAAAGGTAAGAGTTATAATACTTTAAAGATATTTTAAAGCTAACAAGTTTCCTTTAAGAAGAGAGAAGGCCATGACTCATGTGGCATTCACTTATTCTTGCTCTGTCTTGATAGCTCCTTGTTCAAACTCAGGAGATTGAACTGGGTGCTCTGTGTTTGCACAGTGTATTTTCCCTCCAAATGACAACTGACCATTTCAATATGCTTTGCTGCAGTTCTCCATTCTCCCATTATAACTTTCACTCTCATTTGACTTTTATTAGCTCACTCACTTGCTCACTTGCTCACTCACTCACTCTCTATCTATCTATCTATCTATCTATCTATCTATCTATCTATCTATCTATCTATCTATCTATCTATCTATCTATCTATGCAAATGTGTTGGTTTTGTACACAAAAAATATTATTTAAAAAGCAGGGTGTTTTGAAAGCCTAGTTTTTCTATATGGACTGTATGGGTGGAGATATTGTGAATCTTTAACAATAATTCAAGCCTTTATTAGAGAAATGTGATTATCCCCTTTAATATATTTTTAAAACATTGCAATCGCAAAATGTAGCTGTATAATTTAGTTGTGTACTGGGAATGCCTTATTACAACATTGCATCATCTGTCACTGTCCATGCATAGTGCTATAATACATAGTGCTTAATACAGAAACTACTAAAATAAGCAACTGTTCATGATTTTAATCCTTTCAGTTAATGCTTATTTCTACTAGCGCTTTTCCACACTGTGGTAGCCTCAAGTTTGTTCCTTTCCAAGTTTAAGACTACTTAGTATCTTACTGTTGATTTTATTTCCATGTGTCTGTTGGTGAAAACATTCAGATTAAACTACAGGGAGATCAGAAATCCTACTCAGCATAAGGATATGTGTATGGCTGACATCATATGGCTTTCTACTCCCTGTATAATGTACAGCATAGGTCATGAAACTGCATTGTACCACCAAATAATGCATTAAATGTTAGACAGGGAGACATACAGTTTTGCTTTGAATATACAAATTCAAATTCAAATTCAAATTTTATTTGTCACATACACAGTCATACACAGTATGATATGTAGTGAAATGCTTTTTGCGACCACCCATGACCCCCATATACATAAACACAATTTTAAGAAACAATCAAAAGCAAATACATTAAGTGTCTTTGTATTTAACATATATAGTTTTTGTATTAAAGCATTTTTATGGCCTGCATAGTGTGTACTATTTACAGAGCATGGAGATCAACCCTACATTTTGCTCATGATATTGTTATTGTAGCACCCACACAGATTAAAATGCAACAGGGTAAACCATTCATCAAAGTATTTAAATCCTAATATTGTGGTTATTGATGGATAAGCATGTACAGTGGGGCAAAAAAGTATTTAGTCAGCGACCAATTGTGCAAGTTCTTCCACTTAAAAAGATTAGAGTGACCTGTAATTTTCATCATAATTTTCATAATTTTGACCTTAACTATGAGAGACAAAATGAGAAAAAAAAATCAGAAAATTACATTGTCTGTTTTTTAAAGAATTTATTTGCAAATTATGATGGAAAATAAGTATTTGGTCAATAACCAAAGGTCATCTCAATACTTTGTTATATACCCCATTTTCTGTAAGTTTTCACAAGATTTTCACACACTGTTGGTGGTATTTTGGCCCATTCCTCCATGCAGATTTCCAATAGAGCAGTGATGTTTCCTCTAAAGATTTTCTAAGGGGTTGAGTTCTGGAGACTGGCTAGGCCACTCCAGGACCTTGAAATGCTTCTTACGAAGCCACTCCTTCATTACCCGAGCGATGTGTTTGGGATCATTGTCATGCTGAAATATCCAGCCACGTTTCATCTTCAATGCCCTTGCTGATGGACGGAGGTTTTCACTCAAAATTGCACAAGACATGGCCCCATTCATTCTTTCATTTACACCGATCAGTTGTCCTGGTCCCTTTGCAGAAAAACAGCCCCAAAGCATGATGTTTTAATTATATTAAATAATAATAATAATACATTTAAGAGAAATGTTAGTCATTACTTCATGTAAACAAATATAACATCATTAATATGCCATAGAATAGAACTGTTGTGATGTTGTGCTGTTGTGTCGCTTTTGCTACATGGTATTAGCTCAATTCTACTCCTTGTTTTAGGTTTTTCTTTAGGGAAATCTAGTATTTATTACCTGTGGTTACACGTAAGCTGAGTAGGTTCCAAAACATCATGTGAAAACACAGTTAATTGTCAATAAGAATTGTCACAGGATACGCTCTGCATAAACATGCCACTTTAAGAAGCACAAGGCTGATGTAATATGCACATATTTTCTATCCACTTACAACTGACTTACATAAATATTGCCATTTTTTCTGTATTTTCTATCAGTATTGTGTTTGTTAAGTCCATTATTCAGAGCTGTAGGTCTGCACACCAGGTCCCACACTAGCATGCTTTCTACACAAAGTCTTCACTCTGAGAAACACTACTCATTACACACTGCAACAGCTAAATAAAATTGCTTCATATATTTGCAGTTAACCCTGCTTAATTCCTCAGCCAATAAGCTACAACCTCAAGGCAAGACAGCAAAACTCAGTCCAGCTTTTTTTTTTGTTTTCTTTTTCTGGACTCTATTCACAGACTCTGTGTGCGTCACTGCTTTTAGCAAATGCTGGATCCTGACAGCATGAAACTAACTTATTGCCAAGTTTGTATTTCATTGCTGTAGCTCAGGATACTTTAAAATAATAGTTTTCAACTAACCAGTCAGGTCAGCTGTCAGTCTGATGGTTTGATATTTACAACATCCTGTACTATGCATTTGTTTAAAGCTGATTTAGACATTAATTTGTACCTCAGTATGCATCCAAATTTTAACTAATGTGTGTGTGTGTGTGTGTGTGTGTGTGTATGTGCACTAGGGCACTATTTCTGTTGTACTGTATATGAAAACATGAGCATGTGAGTAAGTAAGTGATTTATTTGTTTTTGTGAACAAACCACAGCAGTGGGCAGCACCCTGGGAGTAGTGCTTGGGGTCTGTACTTTGCTCAAGAATACCTCACTGGGATTGGAACCAGTGACCTTCGACGAGGGGTGAATCCCTAACTGTAGTCTACCACTACATGTTTGTCTTTTTGTTGCTGAGGTCTGCAAAGATACTGTTAAAAAGTAAAATCAGTGCAGTATGAAGTCCTGTGTGATGGCAATAGGGACATTTGTAATTCATTTATGGATAATATTAAGAAATGTCCCAATACCACTTACTGTATGATACCAATACCAAAGCTTTGGTATTGGCTGATTCTGATTTAATGCAATACCTATTTTTATTTTCTTAGACAAATAATAATCATGACAATACAAAAAGAGATTTTAAAAGTCTAAATGGTATAAATGGTACTCATTACTCTGGAATTTAAAGCAAAACACAGGTTATAAAGTTGAAACAATTGAAATAGCTGGATTCAGCAGTGTAAAAAGCTTTCACGACATAATGAATAACTGCACCACTTTTTTTTTTTTTTTTTACAAAATTGTCAAATTATTTTTTACTGTCATTTTGGGGTGTTGGGTGAAGATTTTTTTTTTTAATAATTAAAGTTAATAGAATCAAAAGTGAAGGGGGTCTAAATGCTTTCTGAAGGCACATTTAAATCTCAAAAAATTATAATATTGTGAAAAAGTTCAATATTTTGTGACATTCCTTTCAGAAAATTAAATCCATATATTATATAGATTCATTATACATAGACTGAAATATGTCAAGCCTTTATTTCTTGGAATTTTGATGATTATGGCTTACAGATAATAAAACCCAACATTCACTGTCTCACATAAGATCAATAAAAATGGATATTTTAAACAGAAACTTCAGACTTCTAAAAAAAAGTATGTTCATTCCTATGCACTCGGTTAGGCTTTCTTTTGCATACTTTTCAGAAGCCTGACGTTTCTGTTTAAAATTTCCTTTTTTAATTGATCTTATGTGATGTTCTAATTTTCTGAGATTTTTATGTTCCTTCGATATCCATTCCAGCATTTTGCTCCAGTATTGAATCAGTAATGATGCAGTGGGTTGGCTCAGGACATCTCTAGTTATGCAGTTATTTTTATTTTTACATGTTTTATGCTGTTACAGAGGTGCTTCTTGTTGACACTCTTAGAAATTCAAAATTATATGTAGGATTGCTTGAATTTTTGTTTGATTGGACTCTTTTGAAGTTTGCAAAACATGATTATTGCCTTTGGTGATTTACAGAAGATGAAAAACCAAGTGTCAAAATGGGTTTTTATTGTAGAATTAAGATTTGTTTATAATATATTTATAAATAGCTTTATCCCTGAAGTATGAGACTCTCCATATCTGCTTTCTACATCTCACCATGACTGGTATTTAGTATTAGACTGCTGGAGTTTTACATTCCATCTCCTGTTTGTGTTGGGCCACTGCACATGGATCTGAGTGCAGCTCACTCTTTTTTGTGCTTCCCAGTACGATGGACAGACCACCCAGTACACAAAAACGTGATTTCAGCTGAGGCCATAACCCAGACCTCAGTTTCAACTCCACACTCACTCCTAATCCCAGAACCATCCTCCTCCCAATTCTCAACCTGTTCCCTTTCCTAATCCCAGCCTCAATCCCACCTCCAAACTTAGCATCACTTGCATCCTCATCTTCATCCTCAGTACCAACCCTCAATCCCAAATCCCAACCCCAGTCCAATCCCTACTAGATTCTTAACTCCGTTTTCTACAGGAATATAGAAGCCTGGCTTCAGTCCACCAGAACAGCTGGATCAGTGGCTACTGTCCTGTTTAAACACTTAAAAGTAACAATGTATCACCATGAAGTGTCTGTGATGCACTCAGTGGCACATTCTGTCCTGCAGCCACTGTCCTTGTAAAGTACAAGAAGCAATGATGTGCCAAGATTAAAATTTTTATTTTTACTCTGAATGGTCACTGTATAGTTAAGCATGTGGGAATCACACATTAAAGAGGAAAGGAAAGGCGTAGTGCTAAAAAGTGCAGAAACATTAAGCTATTAATGGAGACACCTGAGATAAAAGCCAGAGAAAACGGTAGAGGAAGGGGGTTGAGGACCTGAACAAGGAGCTGCTTGGCAGTGAGTAGTCACAGAACATCACTGGTGACCGAGGCATTGCCCCTGCAGGTCCAAAGACAATCTCCAGCTGCTGATGGCTTAGACCACATGTTTTGGCTCTCTCTGCACTGCAAGGGAAATAGAGACAGAGATGCTGGAGTATAAGTATGAACCCACACACACTTCGTCTTACCAAATCAGAGGTTAAGCTCAGTGAAGAAAGCAATTTTCCAGGCAAGCTGTGTTTTTAAGGGAGATTTAAGCCTAGTGATTGTTGTTGCGTTTGTCCACCCTTATTCCATTGCTCTTGTTCTTTTTGTCCCTGTCTGTCTTCAGCAGTTTTTAATGTACAATGTGGTTTTTGTAGGCCAGTCAGATAGCTGATGTTTTTTTAGAACATATCCACTGATGACAAAATTGGCTAAATGTTTACCTGTCTTACAAAAACAACCACATAACATTTACTTCTGTAACCTTAAAATGAGTGAAAAGCGAAAAATAAATGTGGTTTTGCAAGATATTCCAGTGTTACCTAAATATTCTGCTTTTTAGAACTCAGTGACTACATCTTTAAACATTAGTTTGAGATACTGTTTAAATCTATTGTTTTAAGCAAATATCTGCTGATACCAATGTGGTTCTGATTTCAGCATTCATGAAAGCACTATGAAAGAATCCTGTGAAAGAATACTGATGAGAGAAAAATGTCTCTGTCACAGTATGATTGTTCTCTCTGGCCTCTCTACTCTGCTGATATAGGATAATAATATCCAATAGTGACACTATTTCTACCTGTGCAGTCTAAACTTCTAAACTGATTTGGTATGCGAAGCAGCACGGTTCTTTTGTGATTG
This sequence comes from Lepidarchus adonis, assembly GCA_037576955.1. Taxonomy (NCBI): domain Eukaryota; kingdom Metazoa; phylum Chordata; class Actinopteri; order Characiformes; family Lepidarchidae; genus Lepidarchus; species Lepidarchus adonis. The sequence continues at coordinate 18,566,427 of JBBIGC010000145.1, forward strand.
GGACATCAGCTGGTGTTCCAGCTTCACTTCCATTCGAATGGTAACATCAGAGACAACTCTCAGTGGCATATTATCTCTGTGTGAGATACTGTTTTGCCAGCAGTATTTTTATTACTTGCTTCACTTACTTCTTATGACATTCTGTTTCACAAAGATGTAGTTTTTATTTCTGTGATTATTTTTGGTGACCCACAGAGCAATTTAAGAATGCATGTAAGGAAATGTATTTTACCAAGATCAGGAAGATTTTGTGTGCAATTTTATAACTTTTACTAGAAAAAACAGAATCATACAATCCATATTGGAATGATGTGTATAATGTTAATAACTAAAATACTCATTATTAGCTAATAAAACTAATATATTATTAAATATAGAACATAGATTATGCCCCAGATTTGATAAAAAATGAGACATATTACTATTAAATAAAAAATATTAACTCGTTTTGAATTTGGTAGCAGGAAAACAAGTTAGTAATATGATTGGAGATTCTGGAAATTATGAAGATTCTGAATATCTAATTGCCCACAGTACATAATGCTATCAATGATTTCAAGAATCTGGAGAATTCTACAGTATCTCACAAAAGTGAGCTTGTATAACAGTTTAAATTTGCTGTTCCCTTAAATAACTCACATATACAGATATTAATGTATGTCATTAACTGCTGGCAGCAAAAGTGAGAACACCCCTAAGTGAAAATGTTCAAATTATGCCCATTAGCCATTTTCCCTACCTGGTGTCATGTGACTCTTTAGTGTTTTAAGGTCACAGTTGTGAAAGGGAAGCAGGCGTGTTTAATTTGGTGTTATTGCTTTCACACTCTCTCATACTGGTCACTGAAAGTTCAGCATGGCACCTCATGGCAAAAAACTCTTTGCTCTACATAAAGATGGCCTAGGCTATAAGAAGATTGGTAACATCTTTGCACTCTGCATCAAATTGTTCTGCATCAAACTCTGTAGTGAACACCATGCCCAAGAGAGTTAAAACAGCGCTGGAAAATAATGGTGGCCAAACAGGGTGACACTTTGGGCACAATTTGGCCATTTTAATTAGGGGTGTGCTAATTTCTGTTGCCAGCAGTTTAGACATTAATGGCTGTGCGTTCAGTTATTTTGAGGTGACAACAAATTCATACTGTTATACAAAGTGTACACTGACTACTTTACATTGTATTCTCAGTGTTTTTCCATGTTTTTTTAATATTTACATAAATGTGAGAGGTGTACTTACTTTTGTGAGATACTGTTTGTGCATAAGGGACAAGACCGAAAATCAGTATTGGATACCTAGGATCTTTGGAACCTCGGACAGCATTGCATTAAAACAGGCATAATGGTAGAGGCAAAGTGGAAAACCATTCTGTGATCACACAAATGGAAATTGTTTTTGGCAAACATGTATGCTGCATCCTCTGGACTAAAGAGAAAAGGGACCATCCATTTTGTTATTAGCATTCTGCATCTTTGACCTATAACACTGGCAGCTTGTCCATCTGGAAAGAAACCATTAATGTTGAAAGGTACATGCAGGTTTTAGAGCAACATCTGCTCTAATCCAGACAATGTTTGTTGGAGAGTCCGGGTACTGAACTGACCAGTCAGCAGTCCAAACCAGCAGCTAGACAAGACTAGAACTACATTCCTCTCCCAAAGGTCCAGCAGCTGGTTATAATGCAACATTTATTCAGTTTAAAGTATTATATGTTTTCTAAGTTCTATTGTAAATAAAATATTTTGCTGTTCTTCTGCTTACATTTTAGTATACAGTAACTTCTTTTTTGGAATTTGGGTATTCTTGGATGTTCACAAGGTCTATTTTACTCTCTCTCTCTCTCTCTCTCTCTCTCTCTCTCTCTCTCCCTCTCTCTCTCTCTTTTTCTCTCTCTCTCTCTCTCTCTCTCTCTCTCTCTCTCTCTCTCTCTCTCTCTCTCTCTCTC
>JBBIGC010000145.1:18584007-18597027 GCA_037576955.1 Lepidarchus adonis
TCTCTCTCTCTCTCTCTCTCTCTCTCTCTCTCTCTCTCTCTTTCTCTCTCTCTCTCTCTCTCTCTCTCTTTCTTTCTTTCTTTCTTTCTCTCACTATGTGTGATTTATTTCTCTCTGTGGAGATGCTGATATATTGTTACTCTGGAGAGTGAATGCTTCTGAGTGGAGGAGAAGCTCCAGAACTCAGCTAATGGTGGTTTTGCAATAAACAAACTGGCTCTAGCAACCATAAATGAATCTAATTTGCCCAGAGCTTTGTATGGAAACTAGGAGACACAACGGGCCAAAACCCGATGTGATTAATGAATTGATAAAAGTAGCCTGCCCGATTTTCTTTTATGTGACAAGGATTGCTTAGGCAGGCTGGTGGTAGCAATGATCTGACTTTGACATGCACTTGGCAAAGCCTCTCAAAGAAGGTTATATTATGCTGTCTTGTTTGATGTGTGCTGTATGCTGATTAGCTCTTAAGAGTAAAGAGTTATCATGGTTGTTTTTCTATACTATATAGATAATAATTATCTAATGAAATGTATATTTAATGACATTGAAATATTATTATCGCATATCTTCCAATAGTTGCCCGGGCATAAAAAAAAATATTCGGACGGCCCGGCGTTTAATAGGGACAGGCGTTTAATGGAGTCAGGCTATTATTCTTTTTGCAGAGAGAATGGTGGTGGTATTTACATCCACAAAATGTTGTGCATTTATTTTGACAGAAGATAAAACATCACTACTAAAATCATCCCTCTCTCTGTTCGGCGGTGACATGTGTTTGTGATGCTGTTGTTATTGCGGAAGTGCTTTAGCACCAAATGCAGCGATAAGTTTAAACAGAGATGCTAAATATCCATCAAGAGCCCTCAGATATCATGACAGAAATGAGTAATTATGCGCGTTACACTCATATAACTGTCTTCAGAAATCAGAGGATTCTTTTAAGCCATTACGTATTTGCATGTGGGACACAATAAACACACCGGAGCTGCTGCTCGCAATCCTTGTACTGAGTTCTCTACATCTCCACTAGGCAAACTCAATCATCCCCTCCCTCATCCATTTCCTCAGACATGAGCAATCCACTGCAGCATAATCAACCAATAGAACAGGTCAGTTAACAGTCAGTTTACGAACATAACACATACATTTTAGGGAATAAATTCTGTTAAAACACAAAGGTAGAAAGTGAAAATTGCTTGTGTCTGTGACATTTTGGGGGGGGTTACTATTGGGAACTATTGGTTTAATTGTTGCGATATCTTTTTAACCCCAGTGTTAAATGGGAACGGGCATCAATAAGAGACGGGCTATTATTAGAGTATATAATAATGCAATTCATCTTATTTGCATTTCATTTACAGTCTGTTTCTACAGACTTGAATCACTCTTCTTAATGTTTTATATTACGTATTTATATTGCCAAACAAAATGTGACAACATTATAAAGGATGGTATCCCCATTGTCTGTAAGTTGCAATCAGATGTGAATCAAATTAAATTGTGATGTGTAATTTGTAGGCTGTTGCAAGCTAAAATTTATACATTTTTGCAAGGAGAAATTCCCTAGATTTTAAAGAATGCATGAAGTGGGGCTACATTTACCTGGATTTGAAAATACCCTGTACTCTGCTCTCTAGTTTACTTTTTGGGTTTGGAACACTGTCAGTGGTCTTCCTTGAACTGTTAATGTGATATGACACTGTGAACTGAATCATCATGTGCATTTGGACCTTTAATATGTGTCTTTGTTTTAATGTGGCTGTGTACAAACATTGTGGACATAATCAGGACAGATACCAAGATAATCTGCAATGTCATTTCCAGGCATGGTAGAGTTTGATTACTGTTAAGCTTAGGGTTATCAGCTATCAACTAATTTACTAACACTGGCCATATATGCATCATCTAAAGAAAAAGTGTGGATATATACTTATCAAGTGTATAAGCCATATGCTCACCATAGATTCAGTAAAACATGGCCTTGTTAAACTGGTTCCAGCCTTCAACTTTAAGAATTAACAGTTCACTTACAGTACTGTCTAACATAGCCCAACCCCTTGACATGTGCCAATATAATGAAATGCCCACATAGTCAATGTTATTCACTTTAATTTACCACAATTAATTATTCAGCCTGAACATATGAAAACCGAAAACAGGGGGCATTTACATCCAGACAGCCGCTGCCACCTATGCTTCACACATGCACCTCAGAGCACACATCTCTTTTAATAAGTCCATTATATGAAGTAAATCAAATATTATCAAGGATACAGAGGCATATTTAAACTTAGTGTTATGCTAGGAAAAACTGGACCTTTCCAATATACCTACATATCTATACACTAGTACAACTAATGAAATAACTAGTCAGTGTTATTCACTTTGCCTGTCAGTGATGTTAATGTTATGGCTGATCAGTACACACACACACCCACACCCACACACACACACACACACACACACACACACATTTGATATGCACACTCACACAACCCATGCATGTTCCGTGGTGGGCTGGGTCTTCTCAGCTCCTGTGTCAGTGTGGGGAAGCTAAGACTTGTGGAGGAGTGTGATTGTGTCCAGACGTCCAGACGCTTGTCTGAGGATGGATGGGACAGCTCTGTGTGAGCCAGACACGAGACTGCAGAGATTCCATTACGTAGTTCATATGTCTCTCAGCACAACAACAGCCTCTAGCCTTCACACAGTCAAACAAACCTGAGCTCTCTCAGCCATGTTTATACACACACACACCACCACACCATCTGAGCGTTGCCTCCCTCTGCTCACACACTGCTACTTCGGTGTAAATCTGGATTAAAAGCTACATGTTATATGTACATGACACAGAAAATGATTTTTAAAAATGTGTTTATGTTTGATACAAATGTAAGCATTGGTAGCACATAAACACTACATATTGTCAAAGTACATACAGTATATATCCTTATGTAGGCAAAGTTTTATGCCTATGAGTATTCTGACCTTTTTAGATTAATATAATAGCTGAGCTATTTGTGTATGACCAGTGGAATGTAAGTCATTTTTTAAATATTAATATATATATATTAATATATATTTTTTATGTTTGCTCTTTTCTCATGCTGACTCACTCTACAGGTAAGTAAAATGATGGTTTGTTTTAATCTTATGCATTAATTTAGTGACAAAAGAGTTTAAAGAGTAAAGTTTGTGCCTCATGCACATATACAATCTGAATATGTTCACAAGTTATGTCCTTTGATGTAGATAGATTGTCTATTTTTGTCTCATGGTGAGAATACACTGCGTGTGTGAGTAATTGTCTATCTCAAGCTGCCTTAGTTGATATGGAGCATGTGTTTTTGGGTTGCTGTGTTGCATGCTCATTTGCCAAGCAGCAACCTTTTACTGTGGCTGATCCAGCTGGAGATCAAGAAAACTCACACTGATTCTGATTATAATGCAATTAGTTAATTAAATGAAAATGTAGAAAATGGGAAACAAGTTTGTAGAGTATATGAGTGTGTGAGAGCTGTATACTGTTGCTATCACAAGTTTATAAGACAGAGATTTTATTGAATTTACTTTCATTTATATCCATGTACATTTTAAATTGAGTTTTGTTTGCGTTTGATTCGTCATAAACTTACTCACTGAATGTTAATTGATAATGTTATTAGATTGTGACATGGGAGTGACCATATGTGTTCACACATATGGGTAAATATGTGTGTTCATATTCTGACCTGTTTGCGCAAGTGTGTGTGTGTGTCAGGACCCAACACTCAGCTAATGGATGGAAAATATAGCTGCACACTCTGCACACTTAAAAAAATTTCAACTCTCAGAAGTTCCAGCACTGGCCTCTTTTTCCACTTGCTTTCTTTGGCTGCTGTCAGTGTTCAAAAGACAGCTACAGTATGCTTTAAGCCTACTTTAGCTCCAACTAAGTGTTGTTTTAACTGATGTGAGAATTCATTTTTTACCGGCAGTGGCTGGGCAAGAAAAGGACGGATGTTCACATTAGTTCTTTCAAATGTAATCAAGCTTGTGAATACTGTTACTTTAATTTAATCATCACAAATGTATTTTGAAGAACTTGGAACAAGGATAAAAATGGTTTAGACAAGTCATTAGCTTTTTCCTTGCCATTTGCCTTTCAATCTGTCAGTCAGATTGCAGTTTTATTCATTACTGGTAAATGAAAACCACTAGAATAATTAGGATGAGTGAATGTGTAAATAGCTATATTTCAGAAGTGCCTATTACAACAATATATAAAAGAGAGAAGGTACACTCAAGAGATCAAATAAAAGAGCCCGTGTCAAGCTAAAACCAGAAGTATGTCAGCTGATGGGATGGTGGATTGAAGGTGGAGGTGAATTTCTTTGTTCTACCTGTTGGTTTGTTTGTTTGTTTGTTTTATTTTTACACAATCTCCCTGAGACACCTGACATCGATTTGTATGAGAGCTGAGACCAAAGACCCAAAGCAGTTTTATCTGTTTAATACCTGATGTTGTGGTCTTGGTGTTCTAAAATACTTTTTGGTGGAGTCATATTATTCATGACAAGCACAATTCAACAGTGACGTCTCTAGAAATCTCATCTGCTCCACGTGTGCATGTGTGATGGGTTAAATGCAGAGGATGCACTGTCTGCTGTGGTGTGTTCACAATGACATATAATCACTTTCACTTTTATGTTAGTATTAATTCATTAAACATATGCTTACACCTGATGCATCAAATACCAACACTTTATTGGTGGCCATATGCGCTAACCAGTGATGCTAACCAGTGTGCGTTTGCACATTGTAACCCATTTTCTGGCCTTAATCTTGCTTCTGTTTTCTAGCTGGGATCCTCCCTGGATTTGGATTCAAACTCCAACCTCTATCTCTTCAGAATTTCTGAATTCTAGTCCCAGGAATATTCTCAGCCCATGCATAGAGATTGTTTTACCACACCCAGTGACACACTCTGTTAGTCTCAGTGGTTACAAGCCTACTTGGAAGTAAAAATATGTTTGTGTGCATTTTAAATTAATGTAACAAAGCCTGCTGATCCTGCTTTATTTCCCTGAGTGGAGAGTGTGTCATAATGAAATCATGCTCTTACAAAAGTTACACGCAAAGCTTGACTGAGATGAACTAGAAAAGGGGTGCTCTCAGCAGTTTGCACCTTGCTTTTTCAGGTGGAAAGCCTATGCTTTGCCATCTGGCCATTTATAGACCTGGGTAGGAATTAAAAATCACCAAAGTAGGGCTTATATGAGCCATGTGTATGTGTGAAGATTGAAGTTGTCATCTAATGATGCCTGTGGCTTGGCTGTTATGAGATAGGCCCTCTGAGCAGCAGTTATTCTGCTGGAGCTTGCACCATTCAGCACTCTTCTACAGGGCACCACTTGAGAGGGAGTCACTGCCATTACAGCTAATTGGCTTAGCAGCTGCCTGCGGAAAGGTCTGAATCAGGGAAAGCAGAGTGAGTCTTGTCACAGAGAAGCCTGGCAGTAATCTCTTTACGCCAGGCTCTTCTGTTCAGCTCCACCAAGCCTCTAGTGAATGCACTGCAAAGCTTTTAAAGCCTAGTGAAAATCTCTCAATTTCTTAAGTTCACTTTGCTATAAAGTGAATCGCAAGTTCTGTCTAACTGTAAGACACATGCGTGTCAGTCAACATACAGTCAGGGGTATGCACATATACAGTGCTCATTCTACAGAGCCTTCAGGAGAAACCATGACAGACACAGGGAGAACATGCAAACTCCACACATAAAGAACCCTGGCCGTCCAGGCCAAGACTTGAACCCAGGAGTTTCATGCTGTAAGATGACAGAGCTACCCACTGCACCAACATTTATACAATATCTAGTCTGTTCCAACTAAACCCTGATGGATTTACCCTGTTTATGTAGTTGTTTTGGCAGGTGAGATTCAGAATTTGCACCCAAACAAATGGCCTGAGACTGGATGTAAGACGTGGTATCAGACTTCTATAAAGTGAACCCTAGTGCAGTTAAATTGCTGGCAGCATGTCACTTAATGCAGTTGCAGAAAGAAAGCTAAACTTGAAATGTTTCCGACAAATGAATAAGAATTCTTCTAGCCTTTCTATGTTTGTACAATCGAAAGAAGTCAGTTTCAGTTTCCCTAGAAAAAGACTCCAAGAGGGATGCCCTGTAACACAATAATTGTGAAAAACTTGGAAAAATTTGTTTGCTTCAATTCTGAATAACATTAGGGTGGAGACGCTCTGGGTGGAGAAGATCTCTGTTTACTTGTTCTGTTTCATTATGTGTGCATGTGGTCCAGTCCTAAATAAAAACCAACCTTGATCCCCCTCCCTTCAGGGTTACACTGCATTTAGCTGCTCACAAATGGAGCCCAAACATTAAAAGCACCTGTTGCTGTGAGGACATGGTCAGACAGAGTGGGTGTGGTGACATCAGATTCAGACTGAAAAAAGCTTCTGATTTAATCTTCTATTTTGTCTATGATGTTTGTTCTCTTCTCTTCTCTTCTCTTCTATTCTCTTGTCTTCTCATTTCTCCTCTCCTTTTCTTTTCTCTTCTCTTTTCTTCTCTTCTCCTCTTCTCTTCTCTTCTCATTTCTCCTTTCCTTTCCTTTTCTCTTCTCTTCTCCTTTTCTTCTTTTCTTTTCTCTTCTTTTCTCTTCTTTTCTCTTCTCTTCTCTTCTCTTCTCTTCTCTTCCATACCTGATTGCAGAATTTTGGTGTGTAGTTATTGTTTTCATTGTTTGAGCAAGCTTATAGGGCTCTTGTATTACTAATTTGTCTGCACTGAGAAAAACAATATCCATTAAATTACATGCATTTATTAGTGTTGTACACCCACAGGCTTTACATTTTCTAAAGGTTTTCCATATCTTTCCCTCTGTGTATGAGCTGATGTCAGCATGTTCACAAGCCCAGACTGTTTTGCTACAACTCTGAAAAGGCAATGTATTACTCATCTTATAAAAACAGATTTGCCACATACTGAATTACTTTTATTACTTGGTAGAAACAAATACAATTATGCAGATATTGAATGTGATGAAACAAACAAACACAATATTTAAACACTTATAATTCTTTTTCTGTATGTATGAGGTTTTTATGAACAGTATAATCAATTGATGTAGAACCGTATGAATGAGAGCTGTAGCTTTATTTACTAATTTTTTCCACCACTTGATTTGCATATGTACTGAAAGAGAGAAGATAAACAAAGCCAAATGGGGGAAAAATACGCACACACAAGGAGACATGACTTAATGTAATTTAATAAGGAGTATTCAACATTAATAAATCTTGATTGCCTTGGGCTAGAAAATGGTTAAGTTGGGAAAGCAGTTTTGAAAAGCTGATGTATATGATACTTTGAACAGTGAACAATGTACTTCATATTACTTTCATTCACTTACATATTAGGGGAGAAGCAATTAATTGATTTGTATCCATGCTTTGACCAATTTAGTGTATTGATGTGACACATGAAAATAGTGTTCTTTCCTCAATCAATTAACTGTGGGTAATGTTTTTTTTAACTAAGAAAATGCTTTTTCTTATATCTGCATTGCTTTATTTGACCTAAAATGTTCAAAATATAATTTGTTTCCATGTGAGAGTCGATGAACTTGTAGCAGATCATGTGAAGTTTCATCATATTTCATTCTGACTGGAGACCCTAGTATTGAGTTGAATCGCATTACTGCAAATTTAGATTTTGTGATTTACACCCGTATTACTGTATTATTGTATTGTACGTATTATTGTAGACACCAGCTTCAAAAGGTCTGAGAAGTGGAGGATGAGTGAGAAAATGCATTGCCTCATTTGAAGTAAATATTTGTGGGTGGAGTTTGACCCACCAAGATCAGAGGTATTTATACAGATTGTAAGTTATTTTAAGAAGGCAGAAAAAATAATTGTTCTTTGTCAACACTGGCAACACTGTTTAAACTATGAAAAATCCCTTGTCTTCATGTATCCCTTATAGTCCTACAAGTGGGAAATTTCATCACATGCACACACGTAGAGCAGAGTCAACGTCAACAGAGGCGCCAGGGGAGCAGTGAGGTGGAGACGGTACTTTGCTCAAGGGTTACCACAGTGGTGCCCGGGCTGGGACCTGAACCTGCAACCTTCTGATCCCAGGGGCAATGTCCCAACCACTAGGCCACAACATTATTTTTGTTAGTAGCAGTAGTAACAACAACAACAACAACAACAACAACAACAACAACAACAACAACAACAATAATAATAATAATAATAATAATAATAATAATAATAATTGCTTTTATGTCAGGATTTCATTAGTAATAGTATGTAAGGAATAGTTTGTGTCATCTCTGTTCAGGTCAATTTAAAATTCAATCTACTTGTCCAGCTTGGAAAAATGATGGTTGCTTTCTCTCTGTTCTAGACACCCTCATGTTGATTTTTTTTTAAGTAACCACTCCATGTGACATTTGAGCTGTGTAGTCAATGTATGTTTTTGTGCTCCCAGGAGCATATAAAATTTTTGTATGAGTTGCCATGGTGCATAGCTCCCCCAGTGGGGCACTGCGAACACAAACATTTTCTACATGCACTGCTCTAAGCAGCATTCCCACACTATCTTAGCATGAGATTAATTTTTAATAATATAATATAATATAATTACATTGATCACATTGCAGGATCAAAGTACGGTAAAGCAGGGTTAAGACATTTACATACACTGACACTAATATTATGCATCCTAATGCTGTGACTCTCCAGTGACTTGGGCATCTCACCAGTTACCACTCTTCAGTTCTTATCAGGTCAAAAATACAGTGAGATATGTTGTTCAGTAAGGGCTTCGTGAGGGCTTTCTGCTGCATGGCAACATATTTGAAAAAACATATTTCACCCTCTTAGATTCAGTGCCTGTATATTAAGATGCTTATTCTTAAACAAAACAAAGTTTTTTTTTAAATCACAAATTAACAAAACCATCAACAGATTAAATATTGGCATCCACTTGCTTTTTCAGTTCACTTTTTGTGTTCAAGCTGTTTTAGGACTTTATTGTATTTATAATTTATTTACAAATCCAACACAACCTTTCAATTCAAGTTCATAAAGCCTCCCAAAACCTATTTTTTAAAGTAATTCCTTGTGTATTTCTAAATTTGTTTTTGGGATTATTTCATTCACTCTTTGATTTGATGCTGAATTCTTAGCTGGATCAGTGACTGTAACCTACCCTGTTCCTGAAGCAGCAAAGCAACCCCAAACATTTACATTTCTAGCACCTGCTTCACAGTTGGGGTTGTATGGGTTTTTTCTCCTGAAAAACTGTCTTTGGTCTATGATGATTCTATGATCTATGATAAAGGCCTGGTTTTGCCTTTATATGTGTATTTCTTTTATCTGGGATATCAGTATGGTGGATACACTGTGCTTTATAGGTGTAACTATCTGTGATGATATATAACAGAATATTCCAGAGTTGTTTTACAGCCAGGAGAGTCAGTCCTACTATGACGTTAATGTAAACATTGAAAGTATTCATGTTTTGGTGACCCATGGGACTGGTAATTGCCGTGCCATGGCCAATATTGATCTAAATCAGGCCTTAATCAGCTAGAATAATGTTTTCCGTCTGATAATGCTGTGTGTTTAGCAGAGCGTTCAGTTTCAAAAGAGACTCTCTCTGGCTAAAAAATGTGTTTGATCAAGACTATGTGATTGCACCTAATTCTCCCTCCCCCTCCCCCAACACGCACGCCCACCATCTTGCTCTCTCTTAGGAGCAAATGGTCACATCCAAATAATCCCCACAATGCCCCTCACACTTCGTAATCAGATGGCTCACTTAAATCAGCTCTGTTTGCCAATGACTCTCATCTGTGTTTGTGTCTGAAGAGATGAAGTTGCTGGAAAGCATTTAAAGGTTTTTATTTCCTTGAAGCTATTTAATCTGATTTGCTTTTAAACTAGTATGACAAGTGGTTGTCATTTCTGTTTTTTCCATGATTTACTCTTTCTCTCACTGACTCTCTGATCTGTAGATTCCTAACATTCTCATGTTTGTGAGTGAGTGGTTGCCAGAGGTGCTGTGCATTTTTCTATATACAGAACCAGTACTGGTTCTTAAATACCATCCAGAAAGAAGAGGAGAGACAGCAAAGGCCTAGTGAGATCTATAGACAGGTCTACAGAAACCATTATTCTTATTTCCTCCTCAGTTTTTGACTTCAAATGTAATTTTATAATAAATATTTAATACATACCTTAGGTTCACATTATGTAACAATCACTATCGTTTTTTTCCTAACACAAAAACTTTAAACAAGAGACATACCGACAAGAAACAATAAATAGCCTTTTGTTCTTTGCCTTGCTGCTGTTAGGGCCAACTCGGTTGCAGTTTTACTGTTTTCCTGTACTCCCTGCCATGCTAATAAAATATCCATCAGACCTTTCTCCCACCCCTTGCTTCTACTCTGTACCAAAACATGCATCTATCTATTCAAGATTGCACACAATTTCAGTTCATGGTCACAGATGATTAATCCTTTTCATTTCTAGCCATGAACATTTTCTATTCAGATAAAAGGTTTACTTCAGCAAACATATGTATTAATTTGTTCCCTTTTCTCTCTTACATGTCCAAAGCCTTTGACCTACCTCAGTGTGGTTATTCATGTTGTGGAATCTGATGAATGAGACCTTGACAGAGACAGCATTCAAACACTGGCATAGATTTCTCTTGTGTTTTATCCTCCTACACTTGGTACTATATAGCCTATTATGCATTACAGCCGTGTTGATCTTTAAGCACACAACAGTTCCAGTTGTAAGGTCATCAAGTTTCCATATTCATTTAGACTTTCAAAGGTGAGGGTTCTGTCACTGGAAACATTCACACAATGTTCAGACTGAATAATTTTGTGGCCAAAATTTTAAAACACTGACTATCAAGTTATTTCATTTCAATGGCACCTGTAAAGAATTTTGGACAGCAAGTGACAAGTTACATCTTAGGATTCATGTGCCACAAGTGGAAATTTGGTAAATGTAATCTGAGCCACTTTGACGAGGGCTTTATTTTGATGGCTAAATGGCTGAATCAGAGTTTTTCCAAAACAGCAGGTCTTGTGGAGTGTTCAGTGTTTGCAGAAGTTAGTACCTACCAAAAGTTATTCAAGGAAGGACAACCTGTGAATTGGCAACGAGGGCAGGGGTACAAATGGCCATGATCATTGATGAACGTGGGGAATTAAGGTTGGCTTTTCTGGTCTGATCTGAAAGAGGAGCTCCTCTAGCACAAAACGTTAATGCTGGCTATGAGAGAAAGGTTTCAGAACACTCTGCACTACAGTCTGTTTTGGCTGCACAAAAGGGATCTACACAATATTAGGCAGGTTGAGGTATTGTCTGATATTTGTGATTCTTAGTTTATTTGCACTCAGGATGTACTTTATAATTAAAAAGTTAGCTTTTTAATTAGATTTATAATGGTCTCATTTACACATGAATGTTCTACACCAATGGTTCCCAACCTTTAAACTGCACTGTCACCCTTTTTTCCTGCAATAAAACTCAGGATATGTTTTGTGCTGGAGGCATGGACAGCTCTAAGATGTGCATGGGGTTTCCAGGACAAAAAAAGAAACCACTGAGGTAGACTGACTGTAGACTTTCATCACACCTTAATGTCATTTAGCTCTGACTGGTTCATTTTTTACAGAATAGAGTCATAAGGTAGATCAGCTAAAATTGTTTTAAACAACCCCAGTGTTGAATATGTAGGATTAAATATTGACTAATTACAGTTCTGATTGATTCCAAAATCAGCTTGAATCATTTTAGCAAGCCCTCAATGACAAGTATTCAAGAAAACCTTCTTAAACTCTATTGTAAGTTAATGTGAAATTTTGTTCAACTAATTGTAGCCCATTTATTTTTTGTTCACTAAAAAGGTCATAAATGTAAAACAACTATAACATTGAGAATAAAAATTCAAAATGGAGTAGCTGCAATTTCAATCAAAATAAGCTAAAATATTAAAATATGATGTCTTTTTAAGTAATGCATTTTAAATTTGTTTCATACAACAGCATCTCCACATGCATTGTTCTTCTGCATAGACCAGAAGCTTCTTCTCCAATCTCCATTCTTGTTATCCTTTCCAAATATAGTCTATGGGGGGTGATGGAGATGGAGATCCTTTGTATGAGAATGATGAATGGCTGTGCTGCTATTTTGGGGGCATGGGGCAGTGGGGGGGATGCCTGTGTGGAGATCAGCGAATAAAAGATCCAGTCAGCACTACTGGGACATATTGTTTTACAGTCTTACCAATAAAACTCAGAAATACGGAGAGACCCTACTGCCTTGCAAGCGAAAGAAAAGAGATGCTATATTTTTCCTCCATTCTTACACCCCCTACTTATATTTTATTTCCTTCTTCTCTAGTAATGGAGGGAGCTAGTCTTGAGTCAGCATCCCACAGAATCCACACTGGTATCCACCCACCACCCCTTGCCACTCTTTGCAGATGCCAGCTAATTGCATTCACCCAGCAATCTGTAATACACCCATAAATTTGCTTCCTGCTCTTTTATACCTTTTCCATTTTTTTAATGTAGTCCTTTATTTATTTATTTATTCTTTGTTTTATTATTTAATTAATCTCTCAGTCAGTTTCCATAATAGTTTTTTGTGGAAACAAAATACTAACTTAAAGACTTTGATAGATTACAGTGAAATATTTTTCTTTTTTTTTTATATTTCCTCTTAGCCTTGACATTCAGCTAAACTGAATATTTACTTGTCAATCCCTGTGTAAGCTGGTGTGAAAAGGCTGTGCTGAATGAACACATGCAGTGTTTATGTCAAAATGTGACTAAATTAACTACAGTTCTTAATTCTGTACTGTTGATTTTTACTGTGCATCTTTGGTGTGTACAGAAGCTAAGGTGTGTGTGTGTGTGTGTGTGTGTGTGTGTGTGTGTGTGTGTGTGTGTGTGTGTGTGTGTGTGTGTGTGTGTG
>JBBIGC010000145.1:18609543-18621247 GCA_037576955.1 Lepidarchus adonis
TCTCTCTCTCTCTCTCTCTCTCTCTCTCTCTCTCTCTCTCTCTCTCTCTTTCTTTCTCTCTCTTTCTCTCTCTTTCTCTCTCTCTCTCTCTCTCTCTCTCTCTCTCTCTCTCTCTCTCTCTCGCTCTCTCTCTGTCTCTCTCTGTCTCTCTCTGTCTCTCTATCTTTCATTCTATGACAGATTTGGCAGGTTAACAGCCTGCTTGCTCTCTGGGTCATCCCTTCTCTCACTGTGTGTCTCTACCTGTGCCAGCAGGAGAGAGAGCAGTCTGACCCAGCACAGCCAGCCGTGACGGTGCCACTCCAGTGGAACACTTGTCTTAGTCTCTGTGTTTGTGCGTGCGTGCGTGCGTGCGTGTGTGTGTGTGTGTGTGTGTGTGTGTGTGTGCTCACATGCTGAGCTGAGCAGACTGCATCATTGCCAGGAAAAGCCAGTTAGGTATTGCCTGGTGTGACTGTCATAGTGTTAGATCTGGGGTGAGTGAGTTTACTGACTTCATAAAGAAGAACATTTACATCTGTCTGTGAGATTGAGAAACCTTTTCTTTTTAACACACTCACCACAATTCATTCAAGCTGGCCTCCACAGCTGATCATTAGTTAATATATGAAAATGACTAACTAAAAGCATAGCTTTTTGATAGAAGGAAGGAATTTAAGCTTTGTATCATTTTAGATGTCTTTGGCAGTGAGCAAACCCCTTAACACACTTCTCTCCTCTCCTCTACTCCCTCACTCATTCCTTCCTCTTATCTATTCTACATCATGGGCTGTTTGTACTTCACTACATTCATTTTAAATGATAAGATTTAACAGAATATTTCCCATCTGAAAGCTTTAAATAAATGCCAATTCATTCTAAAATCAGAATGTTGGAATCGATATCGGCAGGGATAGGGAAATGCTTAAAAATGCTTAGAAATCAGCTAGATTTTTAAACTTTATCTATACTTCAAACTAATATATGATGATTTGTTTATTGTACTTCAGAAAAGCAGAACATGTAGGCCAATGTGGACTGCTATGCTGAAAGGTCTGTGTTTTCTTCCTTTTATTGTATTTGGTACATGTCTCCACAATGTAAATCCAGATGATTTTATGTCAATTTTCAAAGTTTTATATTTCTGTGTATTATATTAACATATACATGCAAATCAGCATATTGCCACTGACCCACAGTTCCCATATCAATGCATCTGACCATATCTGGCTATGAGCCATTCAGACCAGTTCACTCTCATAAAAGCCAAATGTGGACGGCAGTAATTTCTATGATTAATAGGCACACTAATACCTTACTATGTCATTTGAAAGTATTGTATTCAGCTCTGTGTCATAAGGTAATATGCCCATAGAAGCTATAAAAATGGAAGAGACCTTTCTTCGCCCTATATAGTTTGAGGTGGTAGTAGTGGTGTGTGAAGGGTAAGCTGATGGTTGATTAGCAGGATGAAGGGTGAAGATTTTGCTAGACAGAATGGCTTCTGTGCTTCTTTGTACCCCTTTCTTGACCTCCAGCAGTACTGTGTATGTATGTGTGTTAGCACAAGACACTCTTTTTCTGCTCACCTTTTTTTACTGCTGTCTGGTTCTGTGTAGCTGTTTGGCACTGCGTGTGGACCTCAGACAGGGTAAGGTTTTACAGCACTACAAAATGACTCTTTATTCAATGCATTTACTGCAGTAAAACGTCTTTATATATCTGCCCCAGCACAGACAATCAGCCTCAAGAACCACCAGAGTTTCCTATGAGGCAATACTGCAAATGTGTGTGACAGATAGAGAAAGACATAGTGACAGAAAAATAGCTTTAGAGGAGTTAGGAGAGAATGTGTGAATGTCCAGAATTTCTCTGTCACCATCTTAGGATGCACATAGTAGAAATGTGTGATAAGATTGTTTAAAGTGATCATTCACACCCGGTGTGGTGTGGAAAAGTGCAGAGCTTGTGCTGCCTCAGAGGAACCCAACACCTCCCCAAGGTATATAGTATGCTCTTCACACCAGCACAATTACTTGCTAAGTCAACAAAAGACAGAAGAAATAGCCACATACACACACACACACCCCACACACACAGATTAAATGTCACTCCCAGAATGCTTCAATAAGCCTTGGGTGCCCATGACTCTGATGTCCTTTCTTTGGTCACTTTTAGCAGAATAACTACAGCACACCTGGAACACTACACAAGACTCCACATTTTGGAGATGCCATCACAATATGGCCTTTGACAAAGTAGTTCAGGTACTACACTCACCCATTTTTCCTGCAGTTTCAATAACTGACCTTTCACATGCCGACTGACAAGTGCCATTGTAATGAAATAATTAGATTCAGTTAGAGTCCGTGTTATTCACTTATCAGTGGTGTTAATGATGATTGGTGTATGAGTAGATGTGTGCATGTGTGCAGGGATTGGAGAAAGAGTGGGCTGTACTGTGCTGTGCTGATGTCCTGTGCGCTGTTTATTTGTGATTTTTATGTTTTATTCACCATTCTTGTTGAATAAGAATTCATGTGGATTGGTGGGTGAGATAGGGGGTGGGGCTGAGAGGGGTGGGGTTAATAGTGCACTTTGCTAAGGCACCGTCATTGTCTCCAATGTGTTTACTGCTGTTATGGTTCTTGGTCTCATCTACCGAGCATGTTGAAACTATTAAAAAGAGCATTTCTATCTGGAGCAATGTTTCCTAAATATTTTACTGTAATATGAGACCATTCATACATGTTGCCGGCTGTTAATAAAGCACAGTGCTGTTCAATAAAGCCTCTACAGCACCATTACATCCATGAGTTTCAACTTATGTCGAAATTCCAGTTGCGTCACACTCAGAGGAACCGAACCCCAACGTAACTCAAGAACTCCTTGTAGTATTAGTATAAAGTAGTGATTTCATGTATATTGATAGATTTATTCATCAATTTCTAAAGTTCTTCTTGTGAGAACACAGACTTATTTGTAGCTACCATCAAATATGGTGACCATCAAGGATGAATCTGGAGTAAAACATTTTAGTTCAGGCAGAGTGAAGCACTTGTTCCATCCAAAGAATCTGAAGCCAGTCATCACTTCTTTTTAAACTAATGCTAATGTTGCATCACTGAACAGCTCAACATAATCAGAGGAGAACACTAACCAATTCTGTTAATTTACATTTAAAGACATTCACATTGACTGGTACATCTTTGTTTATCTACCTAGATAAAAAGTCAAGTCCTTTTTTTTGAAAACAAGAAATTCTTGTTTTTTAAATGAAAAATTTCCTTGTATTGTAGTATTAATTATAAAAATTTGCAAGTATCTAAGTTTTTATGTCTTACATTTAACAGATAAAAGCAATTGTTTTAAATATGTTTAAAATATTCAATACTGCATATACACAAAATTATACACACACACACAGATACACACACACACACACACGGGCATACACACATTCCCCACATCTCAGCACTAGAAAGTACTGTATTACTCTGTCTCTGGCAGGTCAGTTGCCGGCGGTTAGGGAGGGGTAGTGTCCGGCCACTCATGTTTCGTCTGTGCCCTGTCTAGGCCATTTTGCCCTTGCTTCGCCTGAGCTGCTGAGGAGGGAGAATTTGAGCTGCTGTTCATTCTCTCTGGTTGTACTTTCCCTCTGCACTTTAAGTGACTGCTAAAGCCCCTCTCTGGGCCCTGACTGCTGAGGCAGTGCAGGTGACGATGTGCAGAAACACTTTTCCACATCACAGTAGCCGTAGTAGCTATTATACCCAGACTTTGGCTGCTATTCATTTTGTCTAAGCCTCACTGCTCCTAACACATTGCACGCTCAGATGGCCACAGCTCTCTAAATTGTGTCACTTGCATACACTTACCTGCACTGGTTTTTATTAGTAGGACAGGAAATTATTTTTTGTAAGCAGTTACATATGTACACCTTGACAGTCACTGCCTCTCTTTTCAGAGCAATACATAGTACTACATTGAAAAAATCCTGCATTTAAAGAGTTAAGTTTGTAGTGTTAAATAGATGTAAACATGATGGTTAGAGATGTTTTAATATGCATCTCCTAAAAATAATGAAATGTGGTAGGTTGGTTTTCACATCAGTCATATGACCACAGGGGATGCTTCTTGGCCACACTAAGTAACAAAGCTTTGACAATAGGCAGAAGTCTGGCGAGGGAGACTGCTGCTGCTACTGTGCTATGGAGAGTGCTTCTCCACAGCCCTGACCCAAGTGAATGGGCTGCAAAAGTCAATCCATTGTCTGCCTTTCAACTTGAACATCTGCTCTTTTTTATTGAGTTAAACTTGTGCTTATGAACATACTTACCTTGTTTTTGTCTGTAATCTCTGTATGGACTGTTATGGACTCTTTGCTGGCTTGGGCCTTTATTTTCAGATTTTATATTGCTGTTCCCCTAACTGTGTTTTCAACCTTTTTTTCTGTCTCCTTCTTCCTGTCCATCTTCATCTGAGTTTGTCTTTCTTTGCTGTTCTCTCTTGGTGGCTATATCGACATACACTGACATCTGGTTAGCACACAGCCATTGTAGGGCGGGAGCAAGAGAGCGAGGTGAAAGGGGAGAGAAAATGAGGGAGCGGGCATTTGGTGTTTGATGAGAACCTGCTGCCGTCTCCTGGTATGCTAGCAGCGTTTATGGAGCCTGTCAGCTGCTGGAGCTCACCAGCTTCCCCACGTCTGGATCCTGTTAGAGCAGGATTTGTGCTCATCACATGGAAAAGAGCTTGAGCCTTTTCCTCCCACTCGCCTTAATGGTACCCAAAAGGGAAAAGAAGGGTGTGGGGGGGACAGAGAGAGAGAATGAGAGATGTAGAGGGAGAAGAGGGAGAGCGAGTCTGGGAGGGATGCAGAAAGTGAGAGAGAGAGAGTAAGTGAGAGAGAGAAAGAGAGAGCCTTTCCTGGCCCACACCTTCAAAGCCAAGCAAACAGCTGTATCATGGAAATTTGGCCCCAATCCTCAGACGTGCGGGTGATGTTGACTGCTCTAAAGAATCATTACAACTCTTAACTCTTTTGCCCACTGCATAGTTCATTTCTTTCTCTTTTTCTTTTTATCTTAACAAATAAGCAGATTTGTTTCTTGTCCCATTGCCACTTAAAAAGCCAAAGATGTATTGCTTTTAATTTTATATACAGTATATTTGAGAACAAATGTTGCAACAGCAAATTTCTCTTTACTACAAATTAAATATGCATGTCAAAGCTACAGCTAAATTAGAACTGCTTTCTACAAAATCCCAGATAGTAGTTCCTGCCATGATTGAAGAAAAACAATGCACATTTACAGCCTTGCATTTAAAATGAGCCAGTAGTATATGACAGATTTGATTAACACTATTGAACATCGAAGCACAATAACATAGTTATATACCATATATCTTCTAATAATAGCCCGTCTCTTATTGATTTATCATTTTCAATAAACGCCAGGTTTGAAGAGATGTCGTAACAAATAGACGGTCTCCAATAGTAGGAAGAATTAAATGAAGAAAAGGCATTATTTGTTTAACTTTGTGACTAATAATCCCAATAACAGTAATGAATGATTATTGATTCTAACAAGCATAATATGTGTTTGCATACACTCCAGTGAACTCATACCCGGAAGAGTTCTCGGGGCTGTGGAGGCCTTAGTAGCACTGTGTTTTGTTAAGTAGTTGCTTAGAAATAAAACCCTGTGTTTTATCTAGCTGATCACTCTTGTAAGATACTGAAGTAGACTTTATAAACAGGGGATTAGTTAATAGACTCTTGGCAGGGGGACATCCTGTCTGTGCCTTCTGCCTGTCCTCCCTAAGACAGACTGCGAGGCCCAGACCAGCATACAATAGCTCATCGCACTGTTACATCAGCCAGCCAGAGTGGAGCACTGAGAAAAGGAAAGCCAAATGGGTTTGGAGACTGTGTGGATGGAACAGTTCAATAAGGCTGCAGTTAGCGCAAGACTAGCGTGAGCTTTATAGGTTTACTTAGTGTTTTATTTGGCTGTAAATGTAAGGCTAGAAGCGGCCTCCCTCTGTGAAAGTGTTTGGGGGTTTGCAGGGGAATGACACTTCTTGAACATTGAGTATGTAATGTGTCTCTTGACACTGCTGCAGTGGAGAAGTTATGATGAGGCCTAAAGAGCTCTGCTCATTTAGTCATGAGAAATACAGTTTAACTGTCCATGATCTTATTGATGTGTACATAACAGCATGTTGTAGTGTCATTGTCAAATTTACTTCCACTGGCTTCATTACTGGTCAATGAAGACATTTTAGATTAACACTCAAGGCTGTTGCACCTTCTATGCATAGAACATGATGGCTCAGGGAATGATATTTGACATGTGGCATTATGTGATCAGTTTCAGGACCACGGACAGCATCATTTCTGATTGGACAACACCAGACTTTTGTAATACAAATGCAATAAATTGACAATTTTATGAATCTTCATACTTCTGTGCTGAAACAAATGTTTTAAGTGACCAAGTCACCAGCAGTACAAGGCTGCCATCTCATTGAGTGGTGTTTGAGTCCATTTCAAACCCTTAGTTTTAGCTTAATTTTAACCGCTGTTCCTTACTCTTGGATTACTACTGTAGCTACTGTGCTTTCAGAGGATGCACTGGGTAGCAGCTAGCTGCAGTCTGAGATTTTATTTGCTCATGTGTAAAGCCTGCGCTCCTGTGTTTTAGCAGTTCATTGACAAAAGGTAAGTGAAATCTTTTAGAAGGTAGTGATTAAAATTCACTGTTTTTCTCCTCCAGTATTAATCACTTCAACTGCACACGAACCTGTGGAGTGTTACAAATTGAGATATTTATAAAATAATATATGTGTTAGACTTGACCTGAATGACATTTCTTGAGCTCTCATGAAATTTTTTATTTACATTTACAAATGTTCATCTGACTGTTCTGGTTGTCAAATAACAGAAAGACCCAAAGTATACTCAGGAATATTTTATTTTGTGTGATCCTGATTCTTTTCCTGTTACTTTGAAAGATTACTATAAAGGCTTCTGTCAACTTCTTAATAAACTGAGATTCTTGATGAACAGATAATGCTTGTGTCTGTTTCATTGGGATTCTCCCTTGTAGAATGAAAGGCTTCTGCGGGAAGTAGGGGGTGGATTTCAGCACAAACGCAGACAGTTCAACTTATTGGAAATATGAAACAATGTGAAAATAATTTATACAGAATGTTTTGCCTAGTAGTATTCCAATTGAATGTATTCAATACATATACAACCCAAATAAATACATTAGATCTATGCAAAAATGCAACATAATAATTGTTATATAAAACAAAAAAGAAGAAGAAGAATATGATGATAAAAAAATACATTTAATACAATTCAGTAGTTTCAATTAAGGCATACATGTAAAATGTGTCTTGAACTGTTTTATTCCAATAAAATATAAAAATACTTAAATAGTATTTTTATATTTTATATAAAACAATTTTAAATACTTTGTAGATACAGAGTGCTTGACTGGTCTTCCAGCAGTCCAGATCTGCCTCATGAAGAGTGCAATTAGACAACAGCCAACATAGATAGACAGTTAGTAGCAGAATTCTTATATAACTGCAACAGTTCATCTCCTTAGTTCCCAAATCATTAAACAGTGTAATTGTAAGGAACTTACAACTTTTTTCAGTGTGTTGCATGTGTCAGATTCTACATTTGCTTGTATTTATTTTATTGCATTTCATGAAAAATTCCAACAGTTCTGGAAATGGAGTCTGTCAAATGACAAACACATTTTGACAACATATGTCAGATTTGTAAACCTTTTAAAATCTCCTTCCATGCCACACATCTTCTTTTCAGTTGCCACTGGATACAAATTTCTCTATGCAGCTGTCAACAAGTGTGTATTTAAGTGTTTGAATTGTGTGTAGGCTGCGTGTTTGAGCATTCTGCACTCATTCTGTGCTGTGTACACACACTCTATGCAGCCATGATAACATTGTCCTCTTGGGTGTCTGCAGGCTGTTTTATCACATCCACTCAACAGTGCCTAGAATAGCAGTAGGATTACTTTCTTTTTTGGCTAAAATAAATTTGTATCAGAGTGTTAGTTATTGTTTGACGCTTTAGATTCTGGCACTGCCCGCAAATAACGCCTTTTCCACCCAAACACATTTTTCTTTAGCCAAACCAGATGCTCATGGCTTGGAGTGT
Organism: Lepidarchus adonis; assembly: GCA_037576955.1. Lineage (NCBI taxonomy): Eukaryota > Metazoa > Chordata > Actinopteri > Characiformes > Lepidarchidae > Lepidarchus > Lepidarchus adonis. The sequence continues at coordinate 18,617,726 of JBBIGC010000145.1, forward strand.
CTGGCTGATCTGCTCTATTGTTTGTTACACTGAAAACTGGAAGGACTTGAGCTCTATGCTGATTGTTTTCTGGGAAAGGTTTAGTAACAGCCAGAGTCGATTGCAAAGGCAAGAATGATGACACAATGATGAGTTTTGTCTGGAATTGTCCAAGTGTGTGTAATTGAAGATGCTTTCATGCTGTGTGGTGTGTGAGAGTTTGTTTGTACAAGTGGAACTGTTAAGTTGCCATGCACTTATGCATAAGCAGAGGCTGTTGTTTATAAACTGGAACAGCTGCCGTTTGGGCTGGAGGACAGAGAGTTGTGAAGAGATGGTGATACACTCACCTACACTGTACAGCTCCACACTGCACTTAGCAACCCTCCAAATACTGCCCTCTTAACCCACAATGCACACAAGCCTGTGCTAGAGTGCTGTTCGGGCCTCTAATTTCTGTCTGAACCTGACCTGCCTCCAACAGAGCAGTGACCGAACCTGATCCGAACCCGACATGCATTTATATATTTCTGTCTGAACACAACCAGAACCAAATTGGAGTTTTAATATTTGTCTAAAACTGCCGCTGTTAAGCGATTATAATGATACAAAAAACACGCTTGTGTATCCTGCCTTTATTAAACAACTGTTAAAAGAAAAGACTCAATGATGCACAGTCACAGGTCACAAAGGTGCACGCTACAAGAGGTGTCATGTCATGGCTTATTGAAAATTAATTTCAGGACTTATCAAAGACAACACTTCTATTTTTGTGAACATTTTAAAGAAACTCTGGCACTTATTTAAACTGGACTATTTACATAATACAAACATCGAGATTTAACTGGAGTTGTGTAAAAAGAGAATGGCATCAACAGTGGATGGCTTCACTGCTGTCTTTCTTTGATCAATGGTTCTTCCAGCAGCTGAATTTGTGTTCGCGGCTACTGCTGCTGGCTGAAATGGCAAGAATGCCATGGGCAAGGACACTTAGTTTTGGGTAAGAGATTTTTGTGCTGACTTGACCAAACCCGACCCGAACCCGAGTAAAAATTTTAAATATTTGTCCGAACCTGGCCCGACCTGTCATGTCCCATCTGGTTCCATTGGGCTTGGGTCGGGTAGCCATGCTCTAGCATGTACACACCATACCAAACACATTGGTACTTGTCATCTTAGAGGCTTATGGTAACAGTTGTTTTATATTAATTTACATTTAATAATTATTTACATGTAATGACATTATCACAAACTTATGTATGTTATGACTTTACTAATAATGCCTACAGATAATCGCCAAATACTGACTTGAACAAGGGGTATAAATACACACAGTAAACAGGGGACACCTGGGCAACAGGAGGAGGTACAGGTAGAAAGAGAGGGTAGGACAGATACATGTGACAAAACAAAGCACCAAACTGAGGAATTGTGCCAAAGGTGTATGAGGGAAAAGAATAAATGTATGTAAGAAGAGACCTTTCAATGCATATCCTGCATAAGAATGTTTGCATTTGTGTGTGCGTGTATGTGTGCACCCATGTGTGATTCATGGCCTGCCCATAAATGAGAGAAGAAAGCTGATAAAGACAGCAGGCTGCAGGGTGTGGAAAACACTGACCTCTCACGTAGCTGACCCTGCACACACTCTTTAAGTTCTGTACACTCAGGCAAGCGTCCCATCTGGACATGACACACACACACACACACACACACACACACACACACACACACACACACACACACACACACAGCCACACCACCCCCATTTTCACATAAATATTAAATCTGTAAAAAGTCTCTATACCAAAGTTAAAAGACTTTTGTATTCTGTCAGCACTCAAATTGATGTTTTTAAAGTTCCAAATGTTTTTAAACTGTACATGAAAATGTTTCTGCCTCTCAACATGCCGGCTTACAAGTCAGGTTAGGTCAGTACTAGTTCAGCTGACTCTGTGAATGACTATGCGTTTGTTACACTTGATGGAACTGGTGACTGCCGCACTGGTTGGATAAATTTTTTGACTGAAACCTGGAGGATTCCTAAATCTACAGTGTGTGTATTTTCAGGAATTCTACTTTACACAAATGAGATAATTTGAATGGGGAAAAAATGTAATGCTATTCCATGTAATTTGGTAAGTAAAAAATAAGACATACAGGTACATTTGAAAAGTGTGATATTTCCTGCCATTCCTTTCAGAAAGTGAAATTCATATACTATATGTCAAGCCTTTATTTCTTGGAATTTTGATGATTGTATGGCATGGAGGCATGGAGGAGTTTAGCCTGTGACACTGCTGAGGTGCAATGGAAGCCCAGGTTGCTTTGATAGCAGCCTTCAGGTCGTCTGCATTGTTGGGTCTGGTGTCTCTCATCTTCCTCTTGACAATACTCCATAGATTTTCTATGGGATTCAGATCAAGCGAGTTTGCTGGCCAATCAAGCACAGTAACACCCTGGTCATTGAAGCAGCTTTTGGTACCTTTGACAGTGTGAGCAGGTGCCAAGTTCTACTGGAAAATCAACATCTCCATAAAGCTTGTCAGCAGAAGAATGAAGTGCTCTAAGATTTCCTTGTAGAACTTCGGAAAACACAGTGGACCAACATCAGCAGATGATATGGCCCCCAAATCATCACTGACCGTAGACACTTCACACTGGACTTCAAGCAACATGGATTCTGTGCCTCTCCTCTCTTCTTCCAGATTCTGGGACATTGATTTCCAAATGATATGCAAATATTTACATTCATCTAAAAAGAGGACATTTCCGCTAAGCAACAGTCTAGTGTTTTTCCTCCTTAACCCAGGAAAGATGCTTCTGACGTTGTCTCTGGTTCAGGAGTCGCTTGACATGAGGAATGCAACATTTGTAGCCCATGTCTAGGATTTGTCTGTATAGTGTCTCATTATTCGCTGACTCCAGCCTCAGTCCACTCATTGTGAAGCTCTCCCAAATTCTTTAATGGATTTTGCTTGGCAATCCTCTCAACGCTGCAGTTGTCCCTGTTGCTGGGACAACCAGTTTTTTTAACAATGACTTTTTGTGGCTTACTCTCCTTGTGGTGGGTGTCAGTGACCATCTTCTGGACATCTGTCATGTCAACAGTTTTCTCCATGATTGTGTAGCCTTCTGACCCAGACTGAGACCATTTAAGGGCTCAGGAAATCTCTGCAGGTTTGCATATTTTACAATGTTCAAATTTTCTGAGACAGTGAATTTTTTTATTATATTTCACTCTATGTGTAATTAATCTATATAATATATGGATTTCTATTTCTGAAAGGAATGTCAAACAATATTTAACTTTTTCACAATATTATTTAGATGTACCTGTATATACACCAATTAACACTTACATTGTATCTAAACTCTTTATGCATTTAATCTCTTCCATGTAGCTGCACTTTTTATAGACGCACTGCCACTGTTAGTCCCTTTTACCCCATGAATAAATGGTCAGGACCACAGGTGTGTGTGTGTGTGTGTGTGTGTGTGTGTGTGTGTGTGTGTGTGTGTGTGTGTGTGTGTGTGTGTGTG
>JBBIGC010000145.1:18646829-18697043 GCA_037576955.1 Lepidarchus adonis
GTGTGCGTGCGTGTGTGTGTGTGTGTGTGTGTGTGTGTGTGTGTGTGTGTGTGTGTGTGTGTGTGTGTGTGTGTGTAGTTACTATATGTATGCTACTCACCATGCCTTAACCAGCATTCAGTGTAAGTGTGCTGAAATGCAGATATTAGTCAATTCTGAAATATTCGGTCTTTACCTATATAATCAAATTATGTGTATGATTTTCCAAACCACCCGTTGTTTTGTTCCACTGAAGGAACTCAACTTTCTTCTCACAGTTCAACTAACCCAAGCCCATCTGTCTCCCACGCTCTCTAGTAAGGGTCATAGTAATAGGCAGAAGCTCTTCAGGAGGTATACCACACGGAGACATAGGTACCCAGCATCCCCCTCTGTTCTAGCCATATAATCAATGAGAATGCTAACTAACCACAGGTGCATGGATGATGATGGATACTCCAAAACATCCCTTTCTCTTTTCTCTGTGACCCTGACATGGGGCTTTATTAAAGGGCCCACTATTCTTCTTCCTGCCTGTTGCCTGAAGAGTTAGCTAGCTCAAAGATCAGAGAAGCCCAAGCTCATACTGCATGTTTTATTTGGAAATGATTTACACTGAGTTGCCAGTTTATTGCATTCAAATCTTGTTCCCATCTTAACACACTTGACTGTGGTGTGTGATATAAAGCCAGCATTTCTAGCCTCAATTTGTGTTTAGATGGCCGTAGAAAGTGTTAATGAGTGTTAAAATGACCTTAATGACATGAACATGGTATGTTATTTGACACTAGTTGTCACTAGCATCCCCCAGCAGGCTTTTGTAGACTTTTTGTCAATACCATCCCCCAAATGGCTATTGTAATCTTTTTGTGGACAACTTTTATGAAAAAGGTGGTTGTTTATGTGGGAAAAAAATATCTCTAGGATGAAAGGAGAACTGTACGAGCACAAACAAACCACAATTGGGCAAGTCATAATTAAACATTTATTTGCAGAATATGAGAACATCCCACCAGACTGCCCTTTGAAATGGCTACAAACTCGAAGATAGCAGAAGGCCATGTTGGGTGGCAAAGTGTCTGTCAAGAACAGAAAAACAGTGGGCTAAGGAGCATCGAAACATCAAAACTACTGAAGAGGGGAAACAAGCAAAAAATCTAAATAAATTAAAAGCCATCTATGTACAAGCTGGTGATAGTAGTATGATCATCTAGAGAATGCCATCCGTCCATCCATCCATTATCTGCAGCTTATCCGGGTCACCGGGGCAGCAGCCTAAGTAAGGAAGCCCAGACCTCCATCTCCCCAGCCACCTCCTCCAGCTCCTCTGGGAGGACCCAGAGGCATTCCCAGGCTAACCGAGAGATATAATCCCTCCAGAATGTCCTGGGCCTACCCCGTGGCCTTCTCTCAGTGGGGCATGTCTGGAACACCCTCCTAGGAAGGCGCCCATACCCCTCAGCTGCCAGGAGTCCCACTGGTCAACCAGACCCAATAGGACTCTTTCTTCAGCTTAATCGCCTCTCGAACCCTAGGTGTCCACCATCGGGTTCTTAGATTGCCGCATGAGAGGCACTAACAACCTTGCGGCAGTTAAAGATCTTTCTTACCGGTTCCTCTGCCAGTCGTTCCCAGCAGACCCTCACTATACGTTTGGGTCTGCCTGGTCTGTTTGGCAGCCTCCCCCACCATCTACCCCACAACATAAGGTCGCATATCGGATGACACGATTACAAAATCGTTCATCGATCTGTGACCCTGGGCATCCTGGCACCAAGTGCACTTATGGACAGCCTTATGTTCGAACATGGTGTTAGTTATGGACAATCTGTGATCAACACAGAAGTCCAATAACTGAACACTGCTCGAGTTCAGATCCAGGAGGCCATTCCTCCCGATCACCCCTCTCCATGTTTCACTGTCGTTACCAACGTGTGTGTTGAAGTCTCCCAACAAGATGATACAGTCCCAGAGAGCAGCGCTTCACATTGCAAGCCCAACATGCCTGGTGCCTTTCACCCACAGCAACTCCAGAGTGAAACAAAGTCTAACCTCTCTCAAGAGGAATGGTTCCAGAGCCCAGACTTTGTGTGGAGGTGAGTCCGACTATATCTAGCCGGTACCTCTCAACCTCCCGTACTAGCTCAGGCTCCTTACCTGCCAGAGAGGTAATGTTCCATGTCACAAGAGCCAGTTTTGGTAGCTGAGGGCCGGAACACCAGTGCTCCCATCCTCGGCCACCACCCATCTAGAGAATGCCTTCCCAATATATTTTAGGCAACTAAAATATCTGCTTAAGAATATCTGAAAACATGGTGTATCAGAGCATTGTTTTTGATGAAGTTCATGGATTAATCACACTCAGATGGACACTTCCAGCATAAGGTCATAAGGCAGATATTATCACTGAATGGTCCTGGGAACATGCCACTTTTCAGAGGAGGTGGAAAGGGCTGTTCATAGCAAGACTTCTCTGCTCCATTCAATTTGCAGCAACTGCACAGTATAGTTCCGGTAAAATCCAGCATATTGTAAAAAATCCCTGTTCAGTGAACTTCATGCTATAGACCAAAGGAGTAACATTACTATTCAGTTAGGTCTACCAAATAAACTGGCAAGTTAGTATAAATGACAACCGAAACCTGCTTAGTAAAAGATAAATCTTTATATTGCATTACATATTTGTATTTTTGAATGATTGCGTCTCACCAGCCTTGTCATATTCCACAAATAGTATCTGAATCAAACGTAATACAGTCCTAATTACAGAATGATGTCTGTTGTGTGGGAAGTATTATTTTAGATTGCTTAAGCAATACATGTACCATTTTACATAGTCTGTTTTCAAATACTTGGTCATAAAATGAAGTGGATTTTAAGTGCATCTTTTCCTATATCTGTGTTGCATGTGCATGAATATGACTTCTGCTCGAATAATGCCATCTCTGAGCACTACATGTTAACCTATATTCCAGCTAGCATATAACACTGCATTAACTATTATCTCACACACATTGGTACTTTTGATGTCAGTTTTGAAGTCAGTCTGTGCACCTGTCACTTTAATATCCCATTAAAGTTTGATCAATTTTGTTTCAATTAATTTGTTATTTGTACTCTTAAAGTCTTTCATTCTGGCCAGTAACTCTCAAGTTCTATGTAACCTCTTAAACATGACTAAATAGCCTGAAAGCAATGCCTGCTGACTGATGACTATCTATAGAATGCCCGCCTCCTGCATGCCAGTCTCTCTGTGTCATTTTGGCTACAGGACATTGATTAAGTGTAAGAACTTTCAGTTGTATTAAGATAGTGTTTTTTTAATTAAACACCATTAAAATGAACAGCTTTTTCATGGTCTCCCAAATCTTTGTATATGTAAATATAATAATAATTATGGTTCACCTGCCTAATGTAACTTCACCAGTGAAGTAGGCTCGGTTTAATCAACCTTTCTCTCTCTCTTTCTGTATCTTCATTTTGCTCCTCTTCTTGCATAACTGCCCTCTATCACATGACAACCACCTTGCAGTCAGAAGCTGAGTTTTAAGGAGCGGGTGCGAATGGCCAGTCCTCGTGGTCAGAGTATTAAGAGCAGACAGACATCGCTGAATGACCGTCGTTCTCCTGGCACAGAAGTAGCCACTGAGGGGAGCAGCCCGGCCAAGGTGCAGAAAAGCTGGAGCTTTAATGACAGAACCCGCTTCCGTCCCTCCCTCAGACTCAAGAGCCAATCACGGACTGTGCCTGAAGGTCAGAGCTCCTGTATTTCACATACAACATCATGTTCTTCTGCACAAAATTGTATAGTGACTGAATATTTTACTCACCCTAATTTGCCATAAAGAGTTAGGTATTGACCTGGACCACCTTTATTCAAGCTAAAATTAGATCATGAGTAAGATATTTAACAATTAAGCTGTGTTGTTTGCATGATCTTATCTTAGTTAGACTACTGGTGAGGTGATATTGAACTGTTGGTGCATGTAAACATAGATATTGAAAATATTGACCAAGTCTGCAGTTGAAGCACTGTGCAGAATTGTGAGAGAACAGTGTGTTAGTGTGGTGGTGGTTTCCCAGCAGGGCTCCTGATGAGGCTAAGGCCTCTGTGAGCAACTGCAGGGTGGACTTTATTGGATGAACGCTGAGGGTTGATCACCTCTGAGGTTCTATCATTGTTCCAGCTGATTCAGCAACAAGCCACACTAATTCAAGAGAGGTTTTTATGTGTCTTTTACACAGAGTGACAGACACTACACATCACATGGCATGTCTGGGTCTCAATAAATCAAATGCTTCAACAGTTGTATCCTGGACATTATATATATATATAGATATTGATAACTCAGATACAGTGAAACCCAGTAAACATCACACTGCGCAAAGCTCATCAGCCCAGACTTATGTCCCTCAGATCTTGCTAAACAGCACTAAAGACCTCATAGCCTCCCCTATCACATGCTGAGTAGCTCTATCACAGAGCCATATTTAAGCCTCTACAGATGGGGCAAAAGTGCTGGACTTTGCATTTCTCAGGCAATCTCTCTACACTAGCCATTTCTCTGTGCCTTACAACACACCTGTCTCATTACACTGCAGAAAACCCCACTCACATCATCCACAGCTCCTATATATTATTGACAGAAATGTAATATATAGTGAGCAGATGTGGGCTAGTGGGAGGAGTTAAATCTGTTCTCATTTCCTGAAAATCTTTGGCCTTTGATCTTTGACATTATACTGTGCCTTAAATATATCAACAATACATTTAGTTTGGACACAGGTTAAAAGTTATTGCTATGTAAGCATGTCCAATGTGTTTTTATGAAGGCAGGCTAAGCACCAGTTGTCAGGTTGAAAAGACTTACAACTATATTGATCGTCCTTTTTTTCTACTGGACTTTTTCATTTCTAGATCAGTGATAATTCACTGCCAAAATATATTACTTTAAAAAGATATTATTTATTGGAACTGTACACTTTCTTAATCATCAGAGAATAATGTCTAGGGAAATACATTTATATTTTTACTACTTCCTGTCAAGAAGCCAATTGGCATCCAAATGAAATTGTTGTACACGTATCTGTAACAATATTTTCTTTATAGCCCATTATTATAAACAGTGAATACAAACTTTTGAACATTACTATTAACCCTTACAGATTATATGCATTTTGTTCATTAGATTATTCTATCTGCCCTTTATGAATGTATTGATCTTGTTTACATATCTGCCCTTTTTATCTGCACCATCACCCTGAATCTACAGCTGACAGTCTGGGAGGAGATGACTATTTCGATGAGAAGGGCTGTCATTGTGACGTCTCTGTGGAAGACTTGTCCACACCTCTGAAGACAGTCATCCGAGCTGTTAGGTGAGGGTACCACTACACTGACAAGCTTCGCCCTCTTTTAAGCATTCTGGATTTTGAGGACAAAAGCCCCCTGATTACTGCATGAGGTTTACAGTATGTTGTCAGAAAAGAAAAACAGCAGCACACAGTCCAGCTTAATTAAATAATTAATGCACACAATGAAAACAAAAGTACAACATGGTATTTGAGATACAACAGTCCTTGAGATCCAGTTATGTACATAAATTGAGTTTCAAATGTACACTACATTTACTTTCCCTGGGAAAAGTACATATATAAGCACATTAGTACTTAATTTATTTAAGCAATAAAGAAAATGATATGACGCTTAAAAACAATATTGCTATAAATATTTAAAAAGGTTAATTCATTTGTTCATTCACTCTTTTAATTAATATATTGTGTGCTGCTACAATAAAAATGATCTGTGATTGATCCTTGATTTGCTGATTTATCTTTGTATTCCAGGTATGAAAACTAGAACTATTTTTAAAATGACTAAATCCAAATAATTTGTATTGAAATTTACTCATTCCTTATTAGGACACTTTATTTAATAAAGGGATATTAAGTTGAATATTTGTATATTTGATTTAACATGGTAATTTCTTTAAATTGTTAAAAAGAATATTGTGTAATAACATGCGGCATCATATTCTGGCTATCCTGTTTAACTAAGGATGCTTACATTTCATTCAGTGTTTTTCATTCATTCTTGCAGGAATGGTCTCTTGTAGAATTCTAAAACCCCAATCCATCTAACTGTGCTCAGTCAAAAGGTCTTCTAAGGGTAAAGCAATGGAGATATCTCCTTGTACTTTCCCAGAGTGTCAGATAGACACATTCACAGCTGCCTCTGCTTATACAGTGGCTTGTTTGGTGTGTGTCTGGGCATAGATGGTAGACTCTAAAAGCAGAACCGGGAGTCCTAGTGTTAAAAGCACATGTTACTGAGACCCATTCACTGCTATGTCAATATTTTACTTCCATTCCAAGGGGAATTATGCTGTAAAGTACTGACTGTACTCTATTAATTTCACAATGTCTTTCACCACTGGATATTTTTGCGGATCAATGTATTATATTATATTTTGATTGTGTTGTTGTTGCGTTAGATTTGTGGTTAATGAACAATGTGCCACAAATGGGTTGCCATCGCCCTCTGTTGTCAGTGGATGAGCAGTACACTGTATCCAGTATTGATCAAACATTTCATATTTTCACTTGAGAGACAAGCCTTACAAAAGGTGAAGGGTAATGGAAACTAAATTGTGTCTCACAGAAATATTTAATTTTGTTGTCAGGTTTTTCTATTTAACAGACTGTTTATGTGCTCTTTACAGTGTCTTCTTAAACAGTGTGGTTAAACATGATATGAATACGTTTGTGCTTCAACTCAAGAATCAATCATTGAAATTGATATGTAAAATCCATATGAAATGTTTTTTTTAAGTTTTTCTTATTTTAATGACTTCATTGATTTGTTTCATTATTTCTCCTGCCAGGATAATGAAGTTCCATGTGGCCAAGAAGAAGTTCAAGGAGACTCTGCGGCCATATGATGTGAAGGATGTGATTGAGCAGTACTCGGCTGGTCACTTGGACATGCTGTGTCGCATCAAAAGTCTCCAGACTAGGTTAGAGCAGGCTGACCATTGTTTTGGGGTTTTTTTGTTGTTTTTTTTGTAATGTTCATTCATCCACACAAAGTAAAAGAAAATACAATTTTGATTATACTCCTGACATTCTACTGACTAATGTCATCTTAAAATATGCAGTCATGGTCATATCAAAACCTAATACATTTCCTTATCCAAAAACAAATCCAAATCTGGTGAAGAAAAAATGAGTAGAAATTGTTAAACATAACTAATTATGCCTTTTATACACTATCATACATTAAAGGTTAGTTCACCAAAACATACATTTTCTACCAAATATACAGTAATCAATTATCAGACATGGAGGCCAAATTTAGCTTCATTAGTTTAGAACTATAGGAGTAAGATTACCAACCATAAAAAGGCAATAGTCACCCAAATTGTTGCAGACTTCTCTAAATCTCATTGACAAATCTGTGTCACATTAATGAGGTTAGATGTGGTTTGTGCAAGCTGGGGGAAGGTTTGGAGATGTAAGTACGGAAATTAAAATGAGTGACTATTAACTTCTTAACTGTTAACATTAACCTTAATGTTAAGATTGGAAATCAAACATGCCTTGGCCAATTGGCTATGTCTCGAGCAAGCTTACACTTGTGTAAACTATTGCATGAATTTTGGTTAACTAATTAAAATGATTGATTTTTGTTTAACCATTCCTATAACTTTAAGAATATGTTTTGGCTTTTCCTTTAAAGATGTGTTATGATAACAATATTTTATACTCCCATAAATGAATAACCACATAAAAAACATTGTTTGTCTAGTTATCTTTTCTTTTTTGGTGACTTTATTTCACCTTGTGTTTGTCTTGCCTCCTCTCAAAGTCAGGACTTTTTTCTCTCCCTCCATACACTTGTATTACAGCCAGGCTAAGAGGATGTTCAGCAGGATCCACAGACCTATAGTCAACATTACTTAACATAAAAAGCATGGACATGAACCATGTGCTTAAGTTTTGTGTCTGGTTCACTGGTACCTTTATGAGATGCCAATACATTAATACTTCAATATATGGTAATGTAACATTTTGTTTCAATTAAAGGCAGTTGGTGTTTTCAAAATTGTCGTTAAAAACGAAAATTAGAAATATAAATTGTATTAATTATTATGTGACAGCCACGGTGTACCAGGTATTACAAACATTGTAAGTGACAAATCTGTGACGGAATAGTACAGCCCAATCTATTTCATATTATGTGACAGTCACAGTCACAGACACAAGCTTAAGCTGTTTGCAAATGAAAGCCAGTTCAATTGTAATCCTAATATAATATCTTAACATGTGGGACTAACTTGAAATAGTGTCTTATTTAGCTTGCTATTAGTGGATTTTAAGTGTAGTATTTTTATGTTTAATGATTTTGGTATTCTGTATTATCTGTGTGTTTTAATTTTACATCTATTAATCAGAATATTTTGGAGTATCAGACTGAATCTTGGTAAAAATGTGCATACTCAAAAGTTGTGTGATCTAAAGGAATAGTTTGGCATAACATTACATTTATGCAATTCAGTATTTGATCAGCTAATGCAGCGATTGCGTTTTGAGTTTGTATTTGGCTTTTCTGGTTTTAAACTGGATTTATAAGCCTAACATTGCTAAAAGTCAATATTCTCTTATATTGTTTCAGTAAATTCACCCCCCAAAACTCTCTAAACATTTTCAGACCACATCCAGGTCTTGATTAAGGTGGAACAGATTTGATGATGGGGTTTAGGACACAGTACGGCTGTGAACTATAAAAATGAACAAAACCTAAATTGTTCTGTAACTGTGACTTTTTCTTAATTTATTTGGTTCACAGAAAGTCTGCCCATCACCTCAAAAGATCTGCACTACCTCAACAAAGAGCTGGATGTGGTCTTAGGGGGCTGAGAGAAGCTTTGGGGTTGTATTTAAAGACAGGATTAGGATATAGTTGATTTTAGTGCTTATTATTGTCATACATGATCCATCTAGAGACTGCCTGCTCTAACATTGCTGGCCAGCCCTCTTCTTTCTTTGTTATATACTAACACATTAAAGATACACCTCTCTCTCACATACAGACGTTTCACAGATTTGGGTCCACAGCAGACCCTCAACACCAAAACCAGGACTTACACTGTCTCTCTAGGGTCAAAGCAGAAGCTAAACTAGTCCCATTAAGAGATTATCTGCATTGCTTCAGCAACATCATGTGAATGAAATGTATCAATGTTTCCCAGCCAAGAAAACATTTTTTGATGATGAATGAAAAAGGCTACATCGTTTGAAAGCAGAAACAACATCTGCACATTGTATTACAATGTTTCTGTTCTTTGTTTCTGTTCCCTGTTTTATGAACAATTACTCTGTGAATAATGTATCTCAAGATGGTCGTCAAACTCTAACAAACTTTCTTATTCTCGAATTGGAATCAGGTTTTGTCCTTCTGTGTTGATGTCCTGTGGTTAGTTTAGATCCAACATTTCATGGTGTCTTACTTGTGTTCTTATTCAGTGATTTTGTGTCACAGGGTGGATCAAATCTTGGGGAAAGGCCAGATACCCACAGACAGGAAGATAAGGGACAGGATCCTTCCAGAAGGGGAGTCATTGGAGCATGACATGAGCATGTTGGGACGTGTGTGTAAGGTAGAAAGACAGGTAAGCTGGATGTAGACATACCCAACACACCCATTAAGTCTTTTCACTGTTGTCTGAGAAAAGATAGAGACCTACATGAGCATATTGTTCCTATTATGATGCTTTGTGTTATGTAATATAACTAAATGTCACTACACTGTTAGAAATGAAAAGGCAATTCTCTGCAGTATTGACAATTTACGGTCCAGGAATCACAATCAGGAGAAAGAGAAAGTGACTCCTAGTCACACACCCAGTTCGGAACTTACTGTACCAACAACCTTTGAGTATTGAGCATAAAAGAAGAAGTGATGCTAGGACATTTGCAAAGTATTGTTTGCCTGGTGTTCTAACTGAGCATTTTCACTGTGTTTTTGCTTCTCGTTCTGACCCCTGTCTGTTCTCTGTTTTTCAACTTTGGATTTTAGATTAAACCTGTTTGCTGTATTTATGATTAAACCCTTTAGTGTATGGCTTAACAGAATAATAAGTGAAATGGTCAAGTGTGAAGAACCTATTTAGTCAAGTCAACTCACATCAGTTTAATTTCTCTAGCACTTTTTACAACTGCCATTTTTTCAATGCAGATTTACAAAATCTGATTCCAAGCCCCTAATGAACAAGCTGAGGGCAATAAAACCTAGGAAAACCTTGGGAGGAACAATGACTCAGAACCCATCCTCCTCTAACCTTTTAATATTTTCATTGTAAAGAACATCCTAATAATGTAATGTTTCTAATATTTACCCCTACAAATCAAGAGCCATTCAGGAACATTCATTTTTTATAAAAGTATAAATGTCCTTTTGTTAAGTAGAGGTGAACACTTTTGGACAATTTGCAATTGCAATTTGTAATTTAATGACATAAAAACCATGAATTATAGTGGTGCTTGAAAGTTTGTACAGTCTTGAGCTATATATATTTATGAGCATAAATATGACACAAAACATCATCAAGTTTTACACAAATACTAAAAGATATGTAATAGTGGACCATTTTCCTCAAAAACTAGTGAAAGTGACTATTTGTCATTGTTAACACAATCACACACAAAGTGCACCACAGTGAAATGTGCAGGACAATACCTTGCTAAAACCTGTGACTTTCTGAATGCAAGGGCAACATCCTTGCACCCCTTCCCAGTCTCTACATTTTACCCATCCATCTGGAGCAGTGGCCAGTGAAGTAGCAGTAGCACCCAGGGGTGCCTTGCTCAAGGGCTGTTTGGGGAATCAAACCTTGATCAAACCAAAGGTTTAAACAGAGCAAAACTCCTTCAAAATGCTGAGTATCAATGTTCTAACCTTGTACACCTCATGTGCTACACATGTGTGATTTGAGCCATTTTAATTGGGAATAAAGGTGGGGGGAGTATTAATTTATTCCTTGCCAGAAATCACATTTTTGTAATGATTGTGAAAAGAATTTTCTTAGTTTTAATTGTTTAGTTCTTTTTTTTATGTGAAACTCCCTGAATTGTTCAAATTGAGATTATATATCCATATGACCAAGAATGTTAGAAAAAGACATAGGCTTTCATAGGGTGTCCTAATGACTGTATAGGTCTAAGCTGAGAACCATATAAGATCATTTTGTAGAGTGTGAGTGGTAAAGATAGTTCACATAAAGAAGGAGAACATACAACACCTGTTAAGTTGTTTTATTTGTTTCGTGTGATGCAGGTACAGTCAATTGAATCAAAGCTGGACCAACTGTTGGAAATCTACAGGCAGGTTCTTCAGAAAGGTTCATCCACAGTGATGGGCTTATCAGCACTACCTCTGTTTGAGTTAGAGCAAACGTCTGACTACCACAGCTCCATTCAGAGTAAGGATCTCTCCACCTCCACACAGCTCATTGGCAGTGGGATCTCTCGATCTGCTAGTGCTAACCTGCCCTGCGGTTTGCAGCTCGTCCTTGCCCCAAGTGAACTCAATCTGGGCAGTGGATACCCAACCTCAGCCTCTTCTTTCTCCCCTTCTCCACTCTTGCATACTCAGCCCTCTAGCCCAGAAAGTGTTTATCCAGCTTCACCTCCCCCCATTCTCACCCCTAACAACTTATCCAGAGGTAATCCCAATTTCTCTGAGCTGACCAGACCGCTTCCCAGTTCTAACTGTAACACAAACACTCTGCAGCTTCCTACCGTGGCCCCAGGCATGCCTTCCAGTCTGACCTCAGAGATGCTGCAGAAGAGCAGGGTGGAGAGCCCTAACACCTGTCTGCTTAACACCCAGACTAAAGCTGTTTCAGACAAAGATGCTAAATGTTCTCAGAGCAGGGTGCAGCTAAGGAGCAGGCCAGAGCGGAACCCCAAGGAGGAGGGATCCTGGAGGAGACACTTAAGTCTTGAAATTAACCCACTGGGTCTCATGTCCTCAGCAGCAAACAACCCACTGCAGTCAGATCGGGGGCTAGGGAAATCTTTCTCAGCTCAAAACCTCATGCTTCCTTCTGGTGGAGACTGCCATCCTAACCTGTCTGCTCGGAGCAGCGGCAGCAGCAACAATGAGTCGAATGATAGGGAAACTTTAGCAGACTGGGGTGATGCAGAACTCTTCGTCAGTGACACCAACGAGGGGAACTTCAACTTTCTTTCCCAGCAAGGTACGGACACCTGCTTCTCTTCTGAGCTCATACAAACAGGAACTACTGGGCTAGCTCATAGCCAGGCTGGACCCACGGGCAGCTCAGATTCCCTGAGCCTGCCTCACGTCCGCCTAAAGTGATACCAACACACAGTGGCCTCACTCTGAGAAATAGATATCACCTCTGGTCACTTATGTGCTTTTGTTTTTCCAAAGGAAATGGGATGCCAGCATCACTCCCCACCTTTTTTAATATTCAGTGTCAGTTAGAGAGAAGACATTGTGTTTGTCATAATTTTATGTTCATACATACATATCATTGCATGAACAATGTGTCAGAAAGGGTAATTTAGTACAGAAAAGGTACTAAGCATTAAAAGACCAAATGAAGGGTTATGGTACTGAATGAGCTCTACTCTCAGACTTGCATGGGCACTGCATGCAGAAAATGCAACAGCACATAGGATTGAGAGTGTTTATGCATTCATGGTTATTAAGCACGCCCCCTACATAAACTTAGTCTTAGAGTTCATAATTTAGTCTCTTTTTTATTATGTAGTCTTGCATTATCTTACTCAGCTGCTAGTTGAAATGTCTCACCAATCCTTGAATGTCAGTGACTGCCTTTTGCAACATCATACACAATATGTCCAAAACTATGCAGACACCCCTTCTGAATTATGCTACTTAAGTGTCCAGTTCAGATATCCAGTCATATGTACAGTCTCTATTAAAAGCATTGCCATGTTCTGGAGCAGCCTAAGATGAGCCTATGGTTAACAAGATCTGTTCAGTTCAGTTCAGTTCAATTCAGTGTTGTTCATTTGACTCTTTTTTTATAGCTGATGTTGTCACAAAGTAACTCTACTCGGTTGACAGGGGACATCAAAAAGCAATAAACAACAATAAAATGCAGAATTTTCAAGACATAATCAAAGATGAGGAATATTATCAAAATTATCAAAAGTCTTAAGTAGAGTCTCAGAGTTTACAAAAGTGACATCGTTTAAAGTCTGTAGCTACAATCTGTTTGAACAGCAGTTTTGGCTAGAGCTGGGCAGCACATGGAGGTGTTCCATGGTGATAGAACTGATCTGGAGGACAAATGAGCAGAAGACCCATGTTGATCTGGGAGAGAGAACAGGTCAGCAAGAAACCCAGATGATGGTCAGCTAGAGGCCCTGCAGTTGTGAAGTAGTAGAACTGTATTTACTAGAGTGATGTGACACCATCTAATAAAAGATGAGTTCAGGTCGTATGGCTAATTGCTATCAAATCCTTACAGCAATGTTCCACTATCTAGTGTAATGTCTATTTAGAAGAGTAGAAGCAGTTAATGCTGCAAAGGGTGGAGTTGGTGAATGTGGACTCCATATTACTACCATTGATGACAGAAGAAATGCTGGATGTGCAGGGGTCTACAAGCTTTTGGACAAATAGTGTTTAGTGTATTTTAATACATTACTATGTAAAGTTTTCTTTTTTCTCTTTTAACAGACTCTTTTTATTTTTTTAACAAATGTTTTTTTCCTGTACCAGTATAAAGAACAAGATTGATTTATTACAGAAAGAAATGCTTTTTGTTTCATAACACCACATTTTACATAATGTATCACTAATCTGTATTCTGTTGTATTATTCACCCCAACAGTCTTAAGATCAAAGTTTTCCTTTTAAACTTCTTTTCCTCTCTTAACTTCCCATTCAGTTTCCATTCTGAGTGGATCATGTGTGCTTTTACAAGACTGGTTATCAGTACAAATTAGAATGTAATATGGATATTAGTATGTCAATATATATTTATATGTCATAAGTCAGACTTGACTAGGTTTTTTTTTTTCTTTTCTTTTTTTTCATTCTGATACTGTGCAACGCCTCTGGGATATACATTGAGGATGATCCTGGCACTGTACCTTACACCAATTGGAAGCACAATTGATCAGAGATTGAAGAGAAACCTGCAAATGTGATGAATGTTATTTTACATAATTATGATATTATTATTTGTCATCCATATACAAAAAAATAATGGTACATAACCTTCTGAGCATTGATTTGTGTAGCCATTGTCTATGGATTCTCTATGGAGTACGTCTGAGTTTGAGAATAATGATGTAGACTAATATTAATAGTATTCTTCATATTTTTTTAAAGATTTTTTGTTTTTATTAAATGCTTCATGGTGCCTTTTTGCATTTAACTACAGTTGTACATGTCATATTTCTTCAAAATAGATTTTTTAAAGCCTCCTAAGGAAACTGTTAAGAGGTTAGGCTGAGAAAATTCTTCTCAGATAGTTTTTCTTGGCTGTGAAATTAGCTTATTTCTTTTGCAAGCAACATTTATTTTGTTTTGCCACTAATTTAGTAATTTATTACACACAACTGGCCTTAATATACATGCTTGAGAATGTTAGAGTTCTGTCATGCAGATTAATTTATTTCAGCTGTGTGCACATGACAGAGTTGATGCTCTGGAACTGAAAATGCAAAATGAATTTTATCATACTTAAATAAATAAAAGACAATGAGCATTGCTGTGGTTGTGTAATTAGACACTTTTTTCACTGCCCAGTGGACACAAACACACACACCCCACCACCATAAAAAGACAAATAAAAGCTATATTACCACCAAAAAAAAGGGGGGGGGGCATTTTTACCACCAAAAAGGGAAATATAAGCTATTTTACAACCAAAAAAGAAAGAAATAAAGGCTATTTTATCACTAAAAAGTAAATATAAGCCATTTTACTACCAATAAAGAGAGAAATAAAGGCTATTTTACCACCAAAATGGAAATATGAGCTAGTTTACCAACAAAAGAAAGAAATATAAGCTATTTTACTACCAACAAAGAGAAATAAAAGTGGGCTCGTGCAGCGAACTCCTGCCATTACGTCACGTCAGCGGATGTTGATGGACAGGACAGGTTCGTTACCAAGAAAATTTAGTTTATGTACGCAAAACGCAAATAAACTTCCTCATATTTATAATGTCGGATTGGGAAGACGAGTACGATGAGGATGGAGCAGCCATTGCGAAGCCTCCGTCTGTTGTGACTGTTGTAACAGCAGCCCAGCATCCAGCACGGAAGTTTCCGTCGAGTGGCGATAATGTTCGTTTGGGCTTCGGGAGACACCGCGGCGGGAAAGAGCCGCATACACCTTCACAACTGTTGTGTAACTCCAGAGAAGGCCATGGAGCATCAGATCAGATTTGTCGCAACTCCAACAGTGGTGGAGTAAAACGAGGTGAGAGATCGTGTTCAGTGCCACCTGCGAGTCTTTCCGTGGAAAACTCTGTGATCGGGAGGATCATCGGTAAGCTGTTTATTAGAGTGCTATGTTAACATTGGTGTTGGCCTCTAATATTTCAACCTGGGGTTTTCACATCCATATCACATGTATGTCCTCTGCTACGTTGGAACAGGTCGAGGTGGGGCGAAAATTCGTGAACTTGAAGAGTTTAGTGGAGCAAGAATAAAGGCAAGTTGTCCACTGGTGACACGGTACTGGTTCACGATGCTAATGCTAACTGACGGCGGTTGACGGTTAATAGACTTTGAAACTGTGGAAGACCCCCTGCACGTTTCAGTCCTTTCTCAGCTTCACCACACTCACTTCAACTCAGCAAGTGGCTTTGTTAATTGCTGAGTAGTTGCAATAATTCTAACATTGAGCAAAGAAAACCAGGACCATTGTTCAGAAACACAGCTCACTTCACTCCTAAAGCAGTACAGGGGTCCTTAAGTTACGTCAGGTTTGGTTCCTCCAAGTATGTAAAGTAATAAGGCTGCAGAGGCTTTATTGAACAGCACTGTACTTTTATTAACAGCCGACAACATGCATGAATGTTTATATATTACAGTAAAGCATTTAGGAAATGCTGCTCCAGATAGAAATGCTCTTTTTAATGATTCAACATACACCACAGTGGTAAACGCATTGGAGAAGTGACTTGTGGTAAGACCAGACTGATTGTGCTTTAGCACAGTGCACTATTAACTCCCCATCTCACTCACCGACACACATGAACTCTTATTCAACACTAATGGTGAATAAAACAAACATCTCCTCAAAAAAACAGAAATAAACAGTGTGAAGTGAATAACCAGAGCAGAGCACAGCCTCCTCTTTATCCCATCCCTGAAAGCAAACACACAAGCACGCGCACACACACACACACACACACACACACACACACACACACACACACACACACACACACACTGCACTACTAACCCCCACATCTTACCCACCAATCCACATGAACTTATTCATCAATAACAGTGAGTAAAACATAAACAATACAGCAATAACAGTGAAAGACCTCCATTCTTTCGCCCTGTCCCTACAAGCAGCAGACTCACACACTGCACCTGCTCATTTTGTGGCACTTGTGTATTACCATAAAGCATTTATTAGGCATTAGGCATAATTAAAAATATAATAAAACCTAACAATAAAAAAAAAAAATATGTAGACAAGCTAGCACTGAGTAGCCGTAGTCACTTTACAAAGAGAAAAATAATAATGGAATGGAAAAGGTCATGCATTGGACAGAAATTGATTGAGATTGTGGAAGAGAGTTCCATAGTTTGGGAGCCAAGGCACTGAAGGACCTGCCTCCTAGAGTGGAAAGTCTGGTACGAGGAACCAGAAGAAGATTATTGCCAGAAGATCTGAAAGAGCATGAGGGAGTGTAAGGAGTCAGTAGTTCAGTGAGGTAGAGAGGAGCAAGGCTGTTGAGGGCTTTAAAGATGATTAGGAGAACTTGAAACTTGATGCTGCTTTAATAGGCAGCCAGTGTAACTCACAGAGAATAGGAGTGATATGTGCAGTGTGCTTTGAGTAAGTAAGAACTCTGGCAGCAGAGTTTTGAATATACTGTAGCCTTTGCAGGGACTTAGAAGGGAGACTGATGAACATAGAGTTGCAGTAGTCAATGCGTGACATAAATGTGTGGACTAAACTATGAGCATTACTGCTGCACAGGAAAGGTCAAAGACATCCAGGATTGTAGAGGTGATAAAAAGCAGTGTAAGAGAAGGACTTAAAATGCAACTCTCAATTTAGTGAAGAGTCAAAAAGGACACCAAGATTTCTGATAACTGGAGCAGAGTTTACTATTACACAATCAATACTGCTTGAGAAATCTGAGGAGAGAGAGAGAGAGTATGGCCTTTGGACCAACAAGTAGCATATGTTTGATGTATTTAGCTGTAAAATAGTTTTCCTGCATCCAGTTCTTTAGGTCAGTGATGCAAGCAATCAGTGAATGAAATGGGTGAGTGTGTGGAAACATGTAGCTGAATATCATCTACGTAACCGTGGTAGTTGAGACCATGGCTACGTATAATCTGGCCAAGGGGTAGGATGTAGACAAGAAAGAGTAGGGGTACAAAGACCAATCCCTGGGGGACCCCTGACCTAACCAAAGAGGTGGAAGACTTACATGGACCCATTTTAATAAACTGTTGTCTATTAGTGAGATATGATTTAAACCACTGAAGAGCAGTGTCTGAGACATTCATAGATTAAAGACAGGAGATAAGTATGTTGTGATTTACAGTGTCTAATGCAGCACTTAAATCAAGCAGAAGGAGAAGGTTAAGTAGTCCAAGGTCAGCTGACCGTTAGTAACATGCAAAAGAGCCGTTTCAGTACTGTCATGTTCTTAGTTTAAAAGATCTTGAGTTGATTTGCAGCTGCTCTTTCAATGACTTTGGTGAGAAAAGGAAAATTGGAGATGGGTCTATAGCTAGTAAGAGAATTGTAAGGGTTTTTTTTTTTTAAAGGATTAGGGTAACTAGGATTAGGGTAAGGACAGAGCCCAGGCAAAGTTGCATGTTAATAACTTTAGTTAAAGTTGTATGGGCTGGGTCAAGATAACAAGAGGAAGGGTTACTCTGAGCAATACTCTCAGAAACAGCACTAGAATCAACTGGGGCTTAATTTTATAGCAAGAGGAGGAGAATCATCAGAGCTAACTACATGAGCATTAGAAGAAAAGCCAAGATGGATCTGGTTAACTTTATCAAAGACATTTTAAAAAGCTTGACATTGCTCTGTGGTGTTAGGGCAGGATTGTGAAGGGGGTTGGAGAAGTTTGTTAACGGTCCTGAAAAGTGCTGTAGGTCTGGATTTAGCACCAGTTATGAAGGATGTAGCAAGAAGGAGCTGCATTTAGAGCATCCCTATACTTGAATCTGCTCCGTGAACTACAGGAGCACTTTTCTTATAGTCACTCAAGGCGTCGGTTAGTGGTCTTCATGGCTCTAAGCTCAGGGGTAAACAAAGGGCAAGAGCGAGACACAGGGACATGTCAATATTTCATAGGGGCTTGGTCGTCAAGCAAATCACTGTGTGTCATTATAAAGAGAGACCATACTGTCAGGAGAAGAGAAATTGTGTGTCAGCCAGAGATGAAAGCTGAAGAGAGGCAGCAAACTGGTCAGTACTGACAAACTTGATATTACGGTAAGAAATGAATTTTTCTTATGAGAAGAAGGGGGAATGGAAAAAGACCTTCAATAAGCTTATGATCAGAAATACCTGTTTCTGACCCAGAGACACAGACCTCATTTAAACCAGAAGTACAGATTAAATTGATTGTGACCATGATTATGAGACATGTATGAGAAATCTACATGAGTCTAATTAAACCGTCCAGTACAAATACAGTGGGGCAAAAAAGTATTTAGTCAGCGACCAATTGTGCAAGATCTCCCACTTTAAAGGATGACAGGCCTGTAATTTTCATCATAGCTTTACCTCAACTATGAGAGACAAAATTAGAAAATGAAATTCAGAAAATCACATTGTCTGGTTTTTAAAGAATTTATTAGCAAATTATGGTGGAAAATAAGTATTTGATCAATAACCAAAGGTCATCTCAATACTTTGTTAAATACCCTTTGTTGGCAATGACAGAGTTCAAACGTTTTCTTTAAGTCTTCACAAGGTTTTCACTCTTGCTGGTATTTTGGCCCAATCCTCCATGCAGATCTCCTCTAGAGCAGTGATGTATCCCTCCCTCCAAAGATTTTCTATGGGGTTGTGATCTGGAGACTAGCTAGGCCAGACCATTTTTACCAAAACATTCTCCCAGTCCTCTTCTGGATCATCCAAATGCTCTCGAGCTCACTTCATATGGGCCTGGACATGTACTGGCTTAAGCAGTGGGACACGTCTGGCACTGCAGGATTTGAGTCCCTGACAGTGTAGTGTGTTACTGATGGTAACCTTTGTTACTTTGGTCCCAGCTCTCCGCAGGTCATTCACTATGTCCCCCTGTGTGGTTCTGGGATTTTTGCTCATCGTTCTTGTGATCATTTTGACCCACGGGGTGAGATCTTGCATGGAGCCCCAAAAAGAGAGAGATTATCAGTGGTCTTGTATGTCTTCCATTTTCTAATAATTAATAATAACCAAGCTGCTTACCTATTGCAGATTCAGTATTCCCAGCCTGGTGCAGGTCTACAATTTTGTTTCAGGTGTCCTTTGACAGCACTTTGGTCTTGGCCATAGTGGAGTTTGCAGTGTGATTGTTTGAGGTTGTGGACAGGTGTCTTTTATACTGATAACGAGTTCATACAGATGCCATTAATACAGGTGATGAGTGGAGGATAGAAGAGCTTCTTAAAGAAGTTGGTACAGGTCTCTGAGAGCCAGAAATCTAGCTTGTTTTTAGGTGACCAAATACTTATTTTCCGCTATGATTTGCAAATAAATTCATTAAAAATAAGACAATGTGATTTTCTGGGATTTTTTTTCTCATTTTGTCTCTCATAGTTGAGGTATACTTATGATGAAAATTACAGGCCTCTCTCATCTTTTTAAGTGGGAGAACTTGCACAATTGGTGGCTGACTAAATACTTTTTTGCCCCACTGTATAAGCTCACATGAAAGAGAGCACAATTTTAAATCCCACTAAAGATATAGTACCATGACTTGTGCAAGTACTGTATAAGGACAATAAGTAGTTGGGAAAAGCCATATAACATTACGTAACAATTTATCCATCGATTTAATGCTAGTTTCAGATTTTCAATGTGAACATATATTTGCAGCATATATCAAGAGGTTGCTTTTAGTGATACTTCTTTGAATATTTTCAATGTGTTTTTGTTTTTAATTAACCCCACCCAATATTTGATTATGGTTTGGCTAGATTAACCGTGGTGATTATGAGGGAGAGGTGCTGATCTTTGGAAACAGTGATGTTCAGCAGAAAGCCAAGGGTATGATCGAGGATCTGATATCAGGGAGTGCATCCAGTGGTTCTTGGGTCCGCAATGGTAGGAAACGACCTACAGCATATACAAACACATTGAATATTCTTGACGATGCATTGTTGTCTTTGCATTGTAGTCAATACTCAGTGTAGTTTAAAGTAAAATGAAGTGTTCCATTTTTGCCTTTCTGTGTGTTCTAAAAAGGTGCAGGAGTATACTAGAAGCTTGTTTACTTTGATAATATAGATCTAGGAGTGGATATACATGATATTTTTTTCGATACACAATATCTAAGAGTGAGCAAAGGAAAGCCATATTTAAAAAAAATTCTATATAGAAAGAAAGAAGTGCTTTTTTTTTTTTTTTTTTTTTTTTTTAGACCACAGTACAATAAGTCCAATTAAGCAAAACAAATTGCTAAATTAAAGTATTTTAGTGCTTACAATAGCATGAAATGCTCAGAAAATCATATTGTGGACACAATTTATTACAATAATGATAAATATCATCATATTGCCAATATATGGCATTCTTTGCCCTTTTGTAAAAGTGTGTCACAAAGACACATTTCTTTCACACATTTATTGAAAATTTTGTGACATTTCTATGTCCTGCAAAGCTCCAAAACATTTTACTGAGTGGATAAGTGCTGCACTGATATGGGAAATGTGGACAAATATTGACCTTATATATGCCTGTATGCTTTTGCACATTTGCAGATGCAAGACTTTATTAAAATGTGAAAAAAAATTGAGAGTTTGAGAGGAATATAAATGTATGCATTATGTATGTAAATATAATGTAAAATGCCACCAGTACTCTAAAGCAGGGGTGTCAAAATGCAGGTCCTGGAGGCCGGTATCCAGCACAGTTTGTTAGTTTCCCTCCTCAAACACACTTGCTCAGCTTGGTAATTAACAGGTGAATTAACCCAGGTGTGTCTGAGAAGGGAAATACTCAAACTGTGCAGGTCACTGGCCTCCAGGACCCGGAGTTCGACACCCCTGCTCTAAAGGGTAACGACTAGAATGTGCTTCCTCAGAGTCTGAGTCAGCCACAGTATTATTTTATTTGCTGTCATTAACACTACGTTTCCTGAAAATCTTAAACTTTCCCAGATCAGTGCACTTATGGAACACACTAATGGACAATTCTGTTAAGTCACCTAATGGATATCTGGCTAGCATTACACTGGCAGGTGAGTAATTGCCAGAGAGATGAGACTATTGAATGCACTCGGACAGAGCAAAGGAGTCTTTGCTACCGATAGTTGTGACGTCACCAGGGATCAATCTAATGATCTTTTGGTAATGGGGTCAGTGCTTAGATAGCTTGATCGCACAGGAGACTCCATGCTATAAACATTTTTTATTATCCAAATTTAACAGCTTTTTTGAAGCTACAGTTCTGCAATATTTATTAGCCCAGTTTACCCCTGTCAGCACTGACCACGATCAGCAGTGTGCAGGTATTAATTGAGTGGTGGATCATTCTCAGCACAGCAGTGATCCAGACATTGTAGTGTTGTTTGTGTACTGAACTGGTATGTGTTACATACAGAAGTGCTCTTATAGTTTTAAAACACTGTCCACTTACGTTTCATAGCATTAGATGCTGTTAACCTGTTCATTTTGGAGAATTAAAAGGTAATTATAATTGACATCATGCAGAGTTTGTCATAATTGTCCTGTAGGGCTTAATCAGCAGTCAGTTTCTTCTTTTTTTTGTCTGTGATGTCTGTAAATTACTGATCGATTCAGAAATCATAGATTTTCTAAATGTGTGGGAAATGACATATTGGAGATGAGCAACATCAACAACACTGGTTGTAACACATAAAGGTCAAAATGGACCCCTACAGTGTGATAAACATTTTTTTGGTGCTTTTTTGTCACTGCAGACTCTAAGGGTTCAGAAATGAAAAGCAAGTCATGCTGGCCAGCGTCTGCCCTGCAGGCTTCAACTGCCCCTCCTTCAGCACCCATAGACTGGGCTGCAATAAGACAGAACAGGGATAAATATGAGACCATGAAATGGCAAGGTGAGTTTTAGTTGGAGCCTGCATTACATTGTGTGGTGTTTTGTTTGTTGCAGGTTTTCTGTGTTTATATACATCATAACCTAATCATATATTGAATTAGCTGTGTTACTATTTCAGGTGCATCAATCCTGGCCAAAACATATCAATTTACTTGCAACAATTTCTAAATAGAAATGCAGCTTATGAATTTATTCTGCGGTTCCTTAATTTCATGTCATTACTATGGGCAATTTTGTTTGCTGATGTAAATGCTCTGTGATAAGGTAAGGGTGCATGTTAAAGAAGACATTTGTTCATTTGTTCAGATCTCCCACCTGTGAAGAAGAACTTCTATATTGAGGCTGAGGCTGTAGCCAGACGTGGTGCAGAGGAGGTCAGAGCATGGAGGCAAGTGTATATCTGTGCTGTTTCAGATCACCCAGCAGAGGGCTCTCTTTAACAATGAAATGGCGCAGAAAATACTGTGAAGTTCTGTTTGTTTTTGAACTTCATAAAAATGCTTGTCTTTCAAGTTCACAAGGTAGGAAACAGAAACTAGTTTTATTGCTGTGCTTTACATGTTGATGACCTGTATCAGCATTTTTCTTCTGTCAGACACAGAATGCAGTGCGTCCGTGTAAATAGTTTAAGATGATTTTTATATTTTATTTGAACCAAGTGTAGACAAAGAACAAACGGAGTCCTATTAAGAACCAGAAGCAAATGTGGACTGTTGAAGTTTGATTTAAGGTTCTGTCTGCACAGAAACACATTATTCAATCCTCATTTCAGGTTTTGATTGTCTCCAATAAACGGTATTCTTTGCTAAAATTACCAGAGCAAACCATATGTGGTTAGCAAACTGAAAAACTCCACACACTCCACACTCTTTCCCACACACATTTATTTCCCACTATGCTTATCTGATGCTAGCACTACATGAAGTCACTTTAGACACTTAGAGATCATCGCTAGTTACCTAATTCAGTATAGTGTAAATTTGGTTTTGGTTACAGAAAATTATCATTGTGGTTTGAATGTTGCTTGCATGTGCTTCTCATATTGCTATTCTGTGTCTTTCCCTAACAGAAAAGAGAATAACAATATCTTTGTGGATGATCTGAAAGACGAAGATAAAAGGGTCATCCCCAATCCAGTATATACATTTCTAGAGGCTTTTGAAGACTATCCTGAAATAATGGAAAACATACACAGAGTGGGATTCGTAAAACCAACTCCCATTCAGGTGCATGTAAATCTATGAAACCTCATTAGGAAGAGAGCCACCAAAGATAGATTTTAGGTTTCCAGATCTGAAGCACTTCCTGAATTGGATTGTCCTACGTCATCAAAATTGTGGGTGGTGCTTCGATTTGAATGTAGCATTTTAAAAGTCAACTAAAGAATAGAACGCTAAAGGGGACTTCCATTGTGATCTGCGGTTTGGACTGTTTTGGGGAAGTCCTGCCTGCGAGCAACAACATTATGTGGATATTAAAGAACACGTATTTGGAGCATGTTGTTCTCAAGTATTAATCGAAAGTAGTTCACTCAATGTCCTATAATACATGCCATATGTTTGTTTTGAAGGATGTTCTGGTTGCAGCAGTTCAGTGCTGATATCTCTTATAAAAATGAATTGCTGATTCTGAAATCAATCCTACATCTTAAAACTACTACTATGACTATAGTAGAAGAGGGAATTTCTTTATTTGCACTCCTCATTTGAATGGCAAAAGCTCTGCAATCTAGAAATTGTGCTTATAAATAGGAACAGTAAAAATGTTGTAAATTATATTTTACAAGCCACTATTTTTGCTGCTTTTTTAAACAGATATTTTAAGATGGGTACAGGTGGTTTTTAAATTGCTAAAATAAAATAAAATGGTCATTGTCTGCATTTGTAGATATACACATTTTTACAAATCCTGAAATATTTTCAACACTTGTTAGTGTTTTAGAAGGCATTCTCTTTTATCCTTCCTTGTGCATTGTGGAACCATTAAACATATGGACAAAATTGTTACTACTCTTCCATTACAGATAGAACAACTCAAATTGCTCACTGAAATAACTTAAAACTGACAAAAGGAATAATACACAACAGTTTACTGAGAATTAACAAATGAAAATCAAACATTGCTTTTGAATTGTGGGCCAACAGAAGTCTTCTAAGCTACAAACTAATGAAACTGGCCTGGTCAAAATAATGGTACCCCTAGAATAGACTGAAAAGAATTTGACTAGAGGGACAAACTAAGGCGTGTCCTGTAATTAGCATCACCGGTGTCTTCAAGCTTGCAGTCAGTGAGTTTGCCTATTTAAAGAGTGAAAAGTAGTCACTCTGGTTTGGTATTATGATGTGTACCACACTGAACATGGGTTTTTAAAACAGGATAAACACCCAGGAATGGCTAAGAACAATACATTGGACTATTCTGAAGTGGCCTTCTATGAGCCCTGATCAAAATGCTTTCAAACATCTGTAAAAGAAGCTGAAACATGCAAGCCGTCTCGAACCTGAGACACCTGAAGAGTGGGCCAAAATACCTGTTGACTGGTGCAGAAATCTCATTGAGAGTTACAGGAATCGCTTGTATGCAGTGATTGTATTAAAAGATTGTGCAACATATTAGGTGTGGGCTACCATCATTTTTGATGTATAGAAAACATAGATTGATGTTAGTTTTTTGTATAGAATAATTCTGTTGGACCACAATTCAAAAGCAATGTCTGATTTTTATTTGTTAATTCTCTGTAAATTATGTATTATTCCTTTTGTCAGTTTCAAGTTATTTCAGTTATTGTGGATTTTTCTTTCTGTAACGGAAGTGCACCAGCAATTTTGTCCATGTGTGTATATTATCTTAGCCATTGTTATTTAGAGAGAGAGCTCAAGGACATAAATATTAACGGTATTTTTTGTCTCCTGCTACAGTCCCAAGCATGGCCAATAGTTCTGGGAGGCTTAGATTTGATTGGAATTGCTCAGACTGGCACTGGTAAGACCCTGGCATATTTGCTCCCTGGATTCATCCACATGGACAAGCAGCCTGTGTAAGTGCAGATGTTCAGATGTTTTTGTGAACCATCCATATGTGACTGGTTTAATGGCACTGCTAGAGGGGTCAAATCAGTGATATATATATATATATTTATTTATTTATTTATTTATGAACAATCAGCATTAAATTTACAGTGAGTCTGTTTGCTAACTCTGATTTCTAACTTCATATTTGAGCCCAGGCATAGTCCACGTGTGAATTCTGGTGCATACTAATCATATTCCATGCCACTTTGTGTCTGGTTTTGTAGGCCTAGGGACAAACGTGGTGGCCCTGGAATGTTGGTCTTGACTCCTACTCGAGAACTGGCTCTCCAGATCGAAGCAGAATGTAACAAATATAGCTACAAAGGCTTCAAAAGGTGCAGAGAAATTAGCATACAGTGGGTCCTCAACTTGCATCGTAGTCAACATATGGGATTTTGTGGTTACCTCTAAAATGAAAGTAGATAGCATAAACGCTCGGAAAAAGGCATAACAACCTCAGGTGGGTGAATTTTTCCCTCTGGTGGATGATTGGAGGATTGGCCCAAATGGCATTACACATGTTGGTGCTTATTTAAACGAGTTTCGACTTGCGTCACACTCTGCGGAACGGAACCCAAATGTAAGTTGAGAACCGCTTGTTTGTCAGACATGGTAAAAATACATTGATTTTCAAAGTGAAAATTATGTTCTTTACTGTGAACACACGTCTGTAGACCTTAATGCATAATTACTGTTTATTTCCTGTTAACATACTGAAGGTGTGTGGGTGTGGCCTGTAAAAAGCTTATGGCATGTTCAATATTGCATACTTAATATGTTACACCTCAGCAAATAAATATGTTATGCCCATTAGAAAATCATCAAAACCTGTAATTTGACTTTAGTTCAACTGCAAATGACTGTCTTCATTCTTTCTCTCTGTACCAATTGAAAATTTAATGTTTAAAAAAATTGTATATACACTATATACAGTGGGGCAAAAAAGTATTTGGCAGCCACCAGTTATGCAAGTTATCCCTCTTAAAATGATGAGAGGCCTGTAATGGTCATCATAGGTTCACTTCAACTATGAGAGACAATAATCCAGGAAATCTCATTGTATGATTTTTAAATAATTTATTTGTATAATGGTGCAGAAAATGAGTATTTGGTCAACAACAAAAGTTTACCTCAATATTTTGTAATGTAACCTTGGTTGGTCATACGTTTCCTGTAGGACTTCACCAGGTTTGCACACACTGTGGCTGGTATTTTGGCCCATTCTTCTATGCAGATCTTCTCAGCAGCTGTGATGTTTTGGGGCTGTCGCTGGGCTACATGGACTTTCAGCTCCCTCCCCAGATTCTCTATTGGATTGAGGTCCGGAGACCGGCTAGGCCACTCCAGAACCTTGAAATGCTTTTTCATTGTCATGCTGGAAGATCCAACCATGGTTCATATTCAATGTTCTCACAGATGAAAGGAGGTTTTTACCCATAATTTCATGATACATGGCCCCATTCATACTTTCCTTAATACAGAGCAGTCACCTTGTCCCCTTTTCAGAAAAGCAGCCCCAAAGTATAATGTTTCCACCTCCATGATTCAAAGTGGGTATGGTGTTTTGGGATGCAACTCAGCATTCCTCCCCCTCCAAACACGGCAATTGGCGTTTATACCAAAGAGTTACATTTTGGTCTCATCTGATGGTCTCTGGAGAACTTTAGATTAGCCTGGACATGTGCTGCCTTAAGCAGGATTTAAATCCATGACGACGTAGTGTGTTACTAATAGTAAACTTTGTTACTGTGGTCCCAGCTGTCTTCAGGTCAGGGACCACTTTCCGCCCCTGTGTAGTTCTGAGCTGCTTCCTCACCGTTCTCAAGATCATTTGTACCCGATGAGGTGAGATCTTGCATGGAGACCCAGGTCGATGGAGATTGTCATTGATCTTATATTTATTACATTTTCTAATAATTGCTCCAAAAGTTGATCATCCCAGTCTTGTGTACAATCTTGTCCCTGGTGTCAGTAGATAGCTCTCTGGTTTTGGCCATGGTGGAGGTTGGAGTCTGACTGTTTGAAGGACATGTGTTTTTTATACAGAGAACGAGTTCAAACAGGTGCAAAATAATACAGACAACAAGTGGAGGATAGGAGAGCTTCTTAAAGAAGTAGTAACAGGTCTTTTAGGGCCAGAATTATTGCCTGTTTGTAAGCACTAAATACTTATTTTCTGCACCATTTTATATAAATAAATTACTTTAAAATCATACAATTCTTTTATTATTCTTTTATATCTTTTATTATACAATTTTTTTTGCTTGTGTACCTATGATCATCTTTTTAAGTGAGACAACTTTGTGTGTGTGTGTGTATATATGTATATGCATAATTATACGCACACTAGTCACAATAGGTTAGGGATATTGTGAGAGACTTGGGGATGTCATACATACGGTGTTTGTTTCACTTCAGAACACTTAATCACTTTGTCACACAGGACCATGTAGGTTTGGATTTTTCTCCCATAACAATAAAATCCTTCACTTAAACACATTTTGTGTTTATTTATGTTGTCTTTGACTAATAATTAAATTTGTTTGATGATCTTAAACATTTGTGTGACAAATATGGAAAAAAAAAGAACAAAACAGGTCGGGGCAAACATGTTTTTACACCACTGTGTATATATATAAGCCTATTGATGCAGAGGGATCTATATTGGTATTTGCAGTTAACCTTTTTCTGATCTCCACACAGTATCTGTGTTTATGGAGGAGGTGACAGACGAGCACAGATCAAAGTGGTGACCAGTGGTGTTGACATTGTGATTGCCACACCAGGACGATTGAATGATCTGCAGATGAATGAGCTCATCAACCTTCGCTCCATCACCTATTTGGTGTGTATATTTTCTGTGTACAGAGACTGATTGTGTTACATTTTGAGTCTGTTGTGTTGGAATAGAGTGAGCAATACATATCCACAAACATGTTAAATACTTAAAGCCTTTAGGTCATAGATTTTTTTTTTCCTTTCTTAATTCATTCATCATTAATGTGTTCAAAGGTGTTAGATGAGGCAGACAGAATGTTGGATATGGGGTTTGAGCCTCAGATTTTGAAAATCATACTGGACATTCGGCCTGACCGACAAACAGTTATGACCAGGTCAGAGTCTTGTGTGTGTGTGTGAGTGTGAGTGAAAGAGAGAGTGAGTCATTTTAGGTGACAAAACTAAACATTTTTGCCAATTTATTCATAATCTCAAATAGAATATTGTCAGTTAATGTCCATTTAATTGCATTTAACACTTCTTTGTGCTTTTTCTTTTTCTTCCCTTTTTATGAATCTAGTGCCACTTGGCCAGCAGGTGTGAGACGTTTGGCCAAGTCTTACTTGAAAGACCCTATGATGGTGTATGTGGGGACCTTAGACCTGGCAGTAAGTTGGCACCTACTCTGCCTCAAGTTGGCAAGAGTTGGGCCCCCATTTTCTATCTTTTTTTTCCCCCTCCCTTCCATGGTTCAAAATTATTGTGTAACTTCAATAATAAATTTAGATACAGTTTGGGCACCTCTCAATTAACAGATTTTGGTGATTTTGCAATTTATTAGATGTTAACATGGTCTCTCTAGGACATGGAAAAATACTAATATAATATATTAGTAAAAGGAAATATAGAAAATATAAATATTTTCAGCAAACATTGATGCAGAAGGCTTCTATTTCTGTAATATTATTTGGTCATTTTGCATGCACAGCTCTTTTTACCCAAACCCAAGGCATGATAGATCCACAGTTGGCCAGGAAATGCTGCTCTTTTTTTCCTCCAAACATGCCTTTGCTGATTGAGGCCAAAGAATTTTATTTTAATTTTATCAGTCTACAGCACTTGTTTACAAAACGCATCAGGCTTCTGTAGATGTTCTGTTGCATACTCTTGATGTTGGATTTTATGATGGGGATGCAGGTAAGGTTTTCTTCTGCTGATTGTTCCATGAAGGTTCCATGAAGGTCTTATGGAATCTTGTACCACCACTCTTGAGTCTGCTAAATATTTCAAAGTCAAATGGGGATTTTGATTTGTCTTTCTGACCAGCATATACACAAAAAAAAAACAAGCATATACATGGCACAAAACACTTGTCAATGAACAATCCAACCTTGTGGCTGTATTAAACACTTAAAAAAATGAAGAAAGATAACTATAGTCAATGACAACTGTTTTAAAGATCAAACAGAGGGAAAAATATGGAATCGCACACATCTGAGGAAAATTTTTGTAAAGCTTTGAAATTGGGACCTTACAATTACTAATGACAGCTGTTGCCATGCATCAGATCTAACGAGCTGATTAAGGTCTGAAACCTTGTAAAACAAATCCTGGACTTTGGAACTTGTTGCAGAGTGCCGTGATAATGTTTTTCTGTTTTTCTTTTTGTTTAAGTATGGCATAAACAGTAACCATGCTTTTCATAACATTCCATGTCCTAGAGAAACTGTGTTAACATATTTCCAATTACAAAATCACCTAAATGTCTTAAAGGGTACCCAAACTTTTGCATAAGAATGTATATTGTGTATATTATGAACTTAATAACAATAAAGCTGAAGTTCTACTCGTCGGTACACCTTGCACATTAACCAAGTCCCCCAGTCTCTCTATCAACATTGATAATTCCTCTGTCCACCTATACGAAACCTGGTAAATTTTGAATAATGCTTAAAAACACAAGTACTCTGAATAGTTAAGCTGTCCTTTATTATTTTCAGCGCATCACATTTGCCTAAGCACAGTTGTTTTTTTTTGTTTGTTTGTTTGTTTTTAAGAGAGTTTGCAGATGCACTTTTTTTTCTCTACAGTATCCTTGTTTTTTTTTTTTTATTGTTATTAATAATAATAATAATAAAAGAATTGAACATTTCTATTTAGAAAGAAAAGTTTATCCACATGTTTTTGTTTAAGAGCCGTTTTCTGAGCTGTAACTATATGCCCAGATGGGGAGAAGAGACTCTGCAGCTAAACTTGTACTTGAGATGCAGAGAGTATTTAGACAGCAGGGGGAAAGCATCTTTGCGCTCTCTCCAGCAGCTAAGTGGATCACCAGAAAAAGTTGATGCTTGTCTTGGTTTGCAGCACAAATAGTCTAAAGAATGCTTTGCATGACCAAACCAAACTCTTCTACAAGTGAGAATGACCAAGTGAGACAAGTGAGAGCTAAATTTCAGCATACAAAACAAGTGCACTCAAGCAGAATTCTTGCTCGCAGTTCAGTAAATTTAAAATCAATTGAATTTGTGTGCTAGGACTCACTCTCTGCATGTGATGGTTATTGTCTGTGTGTGTTAATTCACTCGCGGGCGTGACATTTGATACAAATCTAATGGCATAATGTAGAAGAAAAATGTTTACCTGTCAGAATTTGAGAACACTAGTTGGCCCTGGCCTTGTGTAGTATCTTTAGTTAAGATTAGCTCGCAGTGGAAGTAGCTTTTCATTGTCCTCCATGTTTCTTAAACATCCAGACTACGTGCTTCTGTATTGTGCACTGCACCAAAGGGGGTGTTTCTTTTACAAAACTGCTGTTACACCATTGGACAGCTCACCAAAAAAGTTCTTAAACTGCCAATATCGATCCAGCAGCATCTGCATTGATGTGTATTGTCTGAGAGTATGTCATGATATATTGCCATATAGATTTTTTTGAGCACAGTCCTAACACTGGATTGACTCCTCGTTTCATTTAAAGCATGCAGTATTGCATGCACATTATTTTAGCTGATCTCCTACAGCAGAAAGTGCAAAACAGGAAATTGAGGTCATGCTGGGCAATTGGAAAGTAGACAAAAAACTGAGACACCTGCTTATTTGTAAAAGGTACTGATTTGTTTTTTTAGAGTATGTATGCCGTAAGTACATTGCCAGTACTTTTTTTAAGCTTTAATTATACATTAATGCTAGATGGATTTAGCTTAATTTGACTTTAGGCTAGTCGGATGTTATGAATATTAAACTGTTATGGACTTAATTTTGAAACGTGTTTTTTATTTGTTGACACCTAGCCTTTTGTTGATTTTATTTATTTATTTATTTTTATTGCTATGGATGACATCAGTTGGCATCAACTGATGAAAAACACATTATACTTCACTATCACAATTGGACTCAAAGTTCACATCCTGTGGGTTTAATGTTTAGATGCTCTGTCAGAAGATACCCAGTGAATTTTCCCATTAAACACTCTCACTCGCTTTCTCTGAAACTTTTAGGCTGTGGACACAGTGCAGCAGATGGTTTTGTTTGTGCAGGAAGAAGAGAAGAAGGCTTATGTCTTTGACTTCATCCACAAAATGGATCCTCAGGACAAAGTGTTGATATTCGTTGGGAAGAAGATTGTGTGAGTTTCAAACATTCAAAGTGGAGTGAAATCTGACATTTATCAACTTTCTTTTGCGTGTCATTTTTATTATCTGAGATTTGTGCCTACACTTGTAAAGGAATTGAGCATACAGCTTTTTTCGTTATGGAGTATAGCCAGCAAGGGTGAAGTCATGGACACACCCTTTTAAGTACTCAGATTGTAACACACTGCATTCCTGTTTGTATTTGAAATAATCCCCCCCCCCATGTTGTCTGTCGTGTCAGCAGTGTTTAAGTGTTGTTGGAAAATGAAACTCTTGGATTTGGTTGGGTGGGGCTTCAACAACATTTGAGTCTGAACTGTAGTGTTGTAGGCTGACAAGAAGTACATAGTGCTGACTATTCATTTGAATTTTTTGGAGTTTAAGCAGTCATTCATGGCATCAAAGCCAGCACTAGGTAGGTAGATTATAGCCTCTAAATAAACACTACAGTTCAGACTTTCTGTCCATGCTTTTTCATTAATGTGTCAGATGCATAGTGTAATGTGTACTTTTCATCAAATAAAAAAGATGAGATTCTGTAATGTTCATCATAGGTACACTTCAACTGATGGAATGTTAAAAAAAAAAATACAGGAAATCACATTATGATTTTTAAAGAATTTATTTGTATAATGGTGCAGAAAATAAGTTGTTAACACCTACAAACAAGCATGAATTCTGGCACTAACAGATCTGTTACTTCTTTATGAAGCTCTTCTGTCCTCCACTTGTTACATGTATTAATGGCACCTGTTTGAACTTATCTGTATAAAATGCACTTGTCCACAACCTTTTATACAGTCAGACTCTGGCCAAGGCCAGAGAGCTGTCTAACGACATTAGGGACAAGATTGTACACCTGCACAAGACAAGAAGGGATGAGCCAATCTACAATAGGCAGCAGCTTGGTGAGAAGAGATCAACTGTTGGAGCAATAATTAGAAAATTGAATAAATACAGGATCACTGACCATCTCCCTTGACCTGGGGCTCCATGCAAGATCTCTCTTGTGAACAGTGAGGAAACAGCCCAGAACTACATGGGGGGAAGCTGGTCAATGACCTGAAGAAAGCTGGGACCACAGTAACAAAGGTTACTATTAGTAACACACTACGTCGTCATGGATTAAAATCCTGCAGCACTCGAAAGGTTCCCCTGTTTAAGCCAGCACATGTCCAGGCCCGTCTAATGTTTATCTGAGACCATTTTGATGATCCAGAGGAGGATTGGGAGAATTGCATGTGGTCAGATGAGACCAAAATAAAACTTTTTGGTATTTACGCCACTTGCTATGTTTGGAGGGGAAAGAATGGGGAGTTGCCTCCCAAGAACACCATACCCACTGTGAAGCATGGGGGTGGAAACATTATGCTTTGGGGCTGCTTTTCTGCAGAGGGGACAGGACAACCGATCCGTATTAAGGAAAGGATGAATGGGACTGTGTATCGTGAGATTTTGGGCAAAATCCTTCTCCTTTCAGTGAGGGCATTGAAGAAACGGGGCTGAATCTTCCAGCATGACAATGATTCTAAACACACCACCTGGGTAACAAAGGAGTGTCTGCATAAAAAGCATTTCAAGGTTCTGGAGTGGCCTAGCCAGACTCCGGACCTCAATCCAATACAGAATCTGTGGAGGAAGTTGAAAGTACAGTGACAGCCCCAAAACATCCCAGCTCCTGAGAAGATCTGCATGGAAGAATGGGCCAAAATACTGTGTGTGCAAACCAGGTGAAGACCTACAGGAAATTTTGACCTCTGTCATTGCCGACCAAGGTTACATTACGAAGAATTGAGGTGAACTTTTGTAATTGACCAAATACTTATTTTCTGTACTATTGCACAAATGATTATTTCTTTAAAATTCATACAATGTGATTTCCTGGATTGATTGTCTTTCACAGTTGAAGAGTACTTATGATGAACATTTTAGACCTCTCATATTTTTAAGTTGGACATCTTGCAGAATCTGTGGCTGCCAAATAATTTTTTGCCCGACTGTAAGGCCTGTAATGGTATTCTGGCTTCATCATAATGCAGCTCTGGTTATGATTAGACATACTAAAAGACAGAATGACAGAAATTGTTTCTAATTCAGGGAGTATATATGTATGAATAAATAGCTAACTTTTCATTATGCCAAAGATCACGGTGTTCAGTATGTTTGAGTAAAAGCAATCTGACCCTCAGGGCAGATGACTTGTCCAGTGATCTTTGTTTGCATGGGATAGCAGTTCAGTCCTTGCATGGGGACAGGGAGCAGTGTGATCGTGAAGAGGCCCTAAAGGACTTTAAAGAAGGTATGCTCAAGTCTGTATGTGAAGTGGGAGAGATTTAGTTTGTAGAGCAGTGGACAGAAAAGGGGTAATAAAGATATTTTCACATAATGTGTGTTTTTCAAATAGTGCTGGTGAAAACTTGTTAATTATAGAGCTGCTCAACATTTGCTAATCATGGAGTAGTGGTCCTAATATTTTAATTCTAAAAATTGCTGTTTGCTGTAACTGTCTTGGCCAGTCATAGTTTCAATAGTTGTTTTGACAAACAAACAAAAAAGCAGAAAAAAAATGTTGTGAGAGGTGTGGTATCTAAATTTGTTGTGTTAAAGGTAGTTGATCTGTGTTGGGAGCTGTTGGAACAGAACATGTTTGGTGATTCACCCTTAATGCTGATTGAGCTCAAACCAGGGGTTTGATGGTTACTACAAATAATTCTGGGCTTTCATAAGAACTCTGTCAAAGTGTGTGGTTATTATTTCCAAACATGCACGGTTTACTGTATTATTTTTTGTATACAATTCTAATAGTAGTGATCTGAAAATACAAAATAAACACTTACTGCCTGTGTAAACAATTCTAACATATACAGTACATTTCTCTGGTGTCTTTTGCACAGTACTGTAGTTGCTGTAAAGTACTGTAGACAGTCCACCTGTTTGTCTTGGGTGAAATAGTGTTGAGAGGTATGTATTGTATGGTGTGGTTGTTCTGTAGGGCATGTGCGTATTCTGGTGGCCACAGATCTGGCTTCTAGAGGACTAGATGTACATGACATCACACACGTCTTCAATTATGACTTCCCACGAAACATAGAAGAGTATGTCCACAGAGTTGGAAGGACTGGTCGAGCGGGGTGAGTGGATTCTACTACTCATGTTTGAGAGAAATAAGGGATAATAAATGAAAGTTTTATACTAGTTTACCATTTTTCGTCAGGCGGTCTGGGACTTCTGTAACCCTGGTTACCAGGGGAGATTGGAAGATGGCAGCTGAGCTCATTCACATTCTAGAGAGATCCAGCCAGGTACACAGACACACCCTGCTGTTTTCAATACTGAATATTGTTTTGAATATCGTGAGGAGGCCCTACAGGTCTTTAAAGAAGGTATGCTCAAGTCTGTATATAAAGATTTAGTTTGTTGAGCAGTGCACAAAATATAAGAGGGATAAATGGGTAATAAAAACTTGTCACAGAATGTGTGTTTTTCAAATCGTAGATACATGCTGGTAAAAAACAGTTAATCATAGGGTGGCACATCATTGGTTAATCATTAAGGAATAGTGGTCTTCCTATTCTAAGTCTATAGCAATAAAGAGTTATTGTTGTTTGCTGTGACTGTCTTGTCAGTGAGTTTCTGTGGTTTAGTCTATTATTATATTGGTCTGACTCAGCATTGTACTAGCTTGGTACATTAACAGTGACTGACTTTCATTTCCTCTGTAGGAGGTACCAGAAGAGCTGGTACTTATGGCAGAGCGTTATGACAAACACCAGAGGGAGAAAGAAATGTTCCCTGACAAATCCAGAGTGGGGAAAGGTGGAGGAGGTGAAGGAGTTGGAGGAAGAGAGAGAAGAGGTGTTGGCGGGAGAGGTGGGGGCAGGAGAGAAGGAAGAGCTATGTTCAGAGGAGAGTTTAATTGGCACTTCTGATTTTAGAGGTAAAGATAAACCTCAGCTTTTGTATGACTTTAAAGACCAACTGAAGAACTTAACATACAGTTCATTTCCAGGTACCAACAGTAAGGAAACTGAGGCCAGTTAAAAGGTGAGCATCTGCAACCACTTCACAGTGGGCACAAAATATGACAAAACGGCACCCCTTGGGTTTTTTTTGTTTAGCCTTTTTTGTCTTAAATAAATGCATATTATGACTGAAATTAATTATTGGTTCCAAGAAATAAAAGCTGGCTGACCTTTCAGTATTTCATCCAAACAAGGTTTTCAGTTTTAACCATTTTTGTATTAATATATTAAAAATTGACACACAGCATGAGTGTGACGTGCATTGAAACATTTATTGTATAGGAAGCATGCTCACAATTGGTTTCAGGTTCATTTACTGAAAAAGTATTTTAAAAATAGTAATCTTCTGTTATACCATTTTCCAGTAGTTTTGACTTTTTTAAAAACATCATCTAAACATCATTCAACATTCCAATATTGAGAGGTTGTAGTTAGATCAAAGCATAATCTCTATGTTCCCACAAACCCACATTTACATCAGTCTTGTCTTTTAACCCTATTTTGTGTATTATTTCTCCTAAAAATGTCTTTTTATTTATTTTATTGTATTTTCTTAGAAAGAAGAGGCCAATCACATTCATTTATGACCAGTGTTGGGTTTTCATTGTTGTTGTTTTTTCCCCTTCCTAAGAAAAGCAGAACATACCCTTTAATGGTTAATGTTATTGTTGTTTAAGGGATGCTAAAATAAACATATCTAAACCACTATACATTTGTCCTGTTTATGATGAAGCTGTAGTAGACATTCACTAGCTTATTTTCTGAATAGATCTGTAGCCAATTTGGTTAATTTTAGGTTTATTACACTATTAATTCCTGAGGGGAAATTTATTCTAGCTCAAATGGCCTTACTTGAGAGAGAAAATATTTTAGTTTGCAAAGCTAACACTTCTATTTAATTATAAAGCCCCCAAACTAAAATCTAAAACATACTTTAATATGAACATTTCAGTTTTAAGCCCTAGAATAAAAATGTACCTAATTTAAGGGTGGGCAACTCTGGTCCTGGAGGGCTGGTGTCCAGCAGTTTGTTAGTTCCTCTTCTCAAACACACTGCACCTGGCAATGAATAGGTGTGCTGGACCCTCCAGGACCAGACTTGTCCACTCCATAATGAACATGATGTTTAGTGTGGTTTATTTAAAAATGAAATTCACCATTAGTCCATTCTGTTTTATTTGACAAATTTTATTAATAAAGCTCATGCACAATAAAAAAACTAGCTTTTAAACTTGGAATCATTAGTAAAAAACTGTTTTTAAATGAATCTTTAAGTAGTGTCGTAATCTCACATATGCTGAAGGTGAGCGAGGCTCAACGGAACAGAGGGAAGCCGTTGTTGCGCTCGTACTCGATGAAGTCTGCCAGCGCATTACAGCTTTTCTTGTCCAGACCGGCAGACTTCAGTAGATTGTGCGTCGGTATGAAGAAGTTGGGCAGATGATACTTTTTCAGGTTCTCTTCGAAGTCGAGGAGGAGCTGCTGGAAGCAGTGGACGAGTTGGTCAGCAGCCCATTTGTGGTCTTCCACCCGGGCTGCGCAGGCATGGAGCAGAGTGGTCTTGGCATGGTAGGAGCATAGCTTTTTCACTTCCGTTGGGTGCTTCTCCTTTAGCTTTTGAAACAGGTACTTCATCAGCTTCAGACACGGTTTCCTGAAGGAAAACAACATGGATGGTGACTTTCCACACTATTACATTTCATTCAAGCTTTCATTGGTGTGGATCTTACTCTCTTTAAAGGACCAAAAGGCCACAATGATTAGGCTTTCAGACCACTGAGGAATGGAACAACATTACCTGCAACACATTGCCCTGTCCTGGCAGCAGGTCTTGCTGTGGCCATGTTGTTTCAGGATTTCCTTCTCAACATGTGAGAAAGAGATGCGCCATGCATCTGTACAGGAGATCATTTCTAGTCACTTTTCATTACTTTTTCAAATACAACTATGCAGCATTAGATTGAACGCTTAGGCCAGTGATCCCCAACCCCACAAGTTTGTCCTTCTTTAAATTGCCTTTTATCTTGTTTTACACACACTTACCTTTGGCTAAAACCCCCTCATGTTCCTTTAAGCCTTTGCCCTCATATTTGGGCACCAGGTAATAGGGTTTGCGCTTTAGATCATATTTATTCTTTTTCCCAAGCCAATTCTCGATTTTGAATCCGTCTTTGGTGAAGATGGGCCAGCTTGAGCTGTGCACCTCAATCCCCAGGACAAAGTCCAGAGAGATGAGTGTGTCCTCCTTCTTCACCAGCAGGGTCAC
Source organism: Lepidarchus adonis (assembly GCA_037576955.1). Taxonomy (NCBI): domain Eukaryota; kingdom Metazoa; phylum Chordata; class Actinopteri; order Characiformes; family Lepidarchidae; genus Lepidarchus; species Lepidarchus adonis. The sequence continues at coordinate 18,685,037 of JBBIGC010000145.1, forward strand.
AGCAGGGCAGCCTGGCTTCTTATTCTCCACTGTAACATCTGAAACACATCTAACACTTGTCAGTCTACATTAGGGGTTTCCAAACCTGGTCCTGGAAGACTGGTGTGCAGCAGAGTTCGGTAATTTCCCCCTGAAACTCCTGTAGCGAAGCCTGGCGAGTTTGAGCAGGAAAATCACCAATCTATACCGGCAACTGGCCTCCAGGAATGGATCTGACAACCTTCCAACAGGAGAGCAGTTGTGCATGCGACTCCTCTCAGCGCTCATTCAATCTAACTCATAAGAACTGACCTGACCGCTTGGCCACAGCTTCCTTCACCTTCTCCCGGAACTCGCTCAGCATTTCCCAGGCCCTGATGGTTTTGTCCTCGTTGAGAAACTTGTGTAAAGGGTGTTTCGGGTGGCGCTTCATTGCGATGCTGTAGAAGGCGCCGTCCTCTCCGAAAGGCTGGATGTCCACTCTGTCCACGGACACGGCCAGGATCATATCAAACTCATCAGACTCGCAGATCTGCAAAGTTACATTAATCATTAAAGTCGAGACGATAGTCAATCACTTATTCCAGCATCTGGGTGTCACTCACCTTAACGTCTTCATAATAGCTTCCTGTCTTGAGCACGCGGATGTCTTTGCACCAGTCTAAACTCTTCTCCACGTGTTTTTTCACTGCGTCCTGGATCTCGTTTACGCATTTCGCCGCCTCAATTCTTTGGTTTCTCTTGATCCTCAGCTTATCGAGGGTGTTCTGGAGAACCCGGGCTGGATCGGCGTCATTGCGGCCTCCTCTTTTCGGCAAATTTCGAGGAACTTCTACTTTGTCCTCCTCACCTTTCTCCGGTGTATGGGGCAGCGCGTCTTTTTGAAGAGGTGAGCAGGAGGCAGGTGATCGTGCGCCGCGGGGCTGCGCGTCAGGTCTGTCCCCTCTTTTCGGCTTGTTTCGAGGAACTTTTTTGTCCTCCTCACCTTTCTCAGGTGTATGGGGCAGCGCGTCCTCCTCGCGTGCAGGTGGTCGCGCGCCGCGGGGCTGCGCGGCAAGTTTGGGTTTTGCTTTTTTCTTCTCCTCCGCTGGTGCTTTGATTTCCAAGCTTTCTTTGCGCTTCTCCGCGTTCGTCAGGCCTTTAGCTCCGGGGGTCTCTCCCGGAGTCTTCGCTTCCACTTTCTTCCCTCGTCCTCTTCCACTCATCGTGCACACATAAAGTGTCTCGTGTCTGTCCCGCTCCGGGCGCTTATAAAGCTGCAGGATCAACCCCTGCCCTTCGCTTTCACTTTCTTTTTCACTTCTTAGTAACACGAAAGCATCCTTTTGTGAATCCTCTGACAAATAACCAAAGTAATTAATCGTCTCTAAACCCCCATTCACTATCATTTGAATTAATTCAAATATACAAGTAATATGATATTACATAGTAACAAAAACAGAACTCAGCCTCTTAAAATTGCACAATTATGGGGTAAAACCAACCCTATGTAGTAACCTTAGCAATCTACCATCTAGGATCGTCACTCAAGGCTTACAATGGCTCTCTGACGCCATCTTCTGGCAAACAGTGGTGTTACACAAGCGTACGTTTCAGTGTATTTGAATAGGCTTGTCACTCAACTTGGAAAATTGTTGCATCCAAACAGTGCAAAATCTGACTTCCTAAAAAAGCTGATACAGCTAATTTCACTATCCTTTTACTGCCTAAAGGGTCTGAAAGATCATTCATAACCTTTAATGATTTTAAGGAAAACAGGCTCAAGCATCTGTTATGGATGAAACATCTTTAATATGACATGAAATATCTGAATATTTTTAACAATAAGGTGCAGAAGCTTAAGCCAATTAAACGAACAAGTGCCTGTGCAGGACCAGCTTTACGCTAATCAAAGTGCTTGGAGGGTCAGTCGGTTCTCCCAAGATTTGCATGTACCCGACTTGGCCTGATTGGAAAGATTCATTATTAATTCCACATAGTTTCTTTAAAGCTAAAGTAGTCTGAAAGACCACTACATAATGTCATTTAAGTTAACAGCAGACAACACCGTAATCTGCAAACAAACACTAAAAGCAAGACAACAGTGTGAGAACCAGACTAAAACTGCACTCCAGAGTAGGAGAGGGCAGGGATAACTCTTCCTCTCAGTTTTAATAGCACACATGGTGTTCACGGTCGAAACCCAAAATAAACGTTCACAATAGTGACCAGCAATGATTAAAAACGAGTTTTGTTGTATGGAATTAAAACTCTGAACTATTTGTCTTAAGTATCAGCAAGTTTTTTTTGTTTTTTTTCCTTCTGATACTTTTACGATGCATTGGAACAATTAACCAGTCTCTGACAATGGAGTTTAAGCAGCCAATGGAATGGAGTTGGGTGACCTCTGTTCTGCCATATGTGACTCTGGAGTTGGCAGTTAAACACACTATTCATTTGGCCTTCTGGGCTTTCTGAGCAGACTTGGTGACCTTGCCACCAGTTGGAGCCTTCTTCTCAACTCCCTTGATCACACCAACAGCCACAGTCTGACGCATGTCACGAACAGCGAAGCGTCCTGTAAAAAAAACACAGAACTGTCATTGATCATTCCTAAACCAATAGTTTTTTTGCACCAACAAGAACTGTATATATGCCAATTCCTCAACATCAGTACTTTATCACTAGAATTAATTAAATCGCGCTAGTATTAATAAATGATCCAACAACTGGTCCCTGACTCATTTGTTTTGAATATCCAAAAAAGATATGGCCTGGCCCCTATTCTTTTAACTTAGTTTGCCTTGTTTTATTAAAGGCTTTTATGTGCATGTTTCCCCAGACAGAGTGCCTTTATCATTTTTTGGGATTCTCTACTTACGTCTGCTTACAAAAGAGCACCTATTGGAAGCCAACACAGATAAAGTATGCCCAAGTAGTTCATTATTCCATTGGTTTTGAATATATTGGCAAATCTGTGAGTGATAACTGGGATTGAAAAGCTGCTGCCTAAACCTTCACATCCCAAATTCCTGCACTGACTTATACAGAAGACTAGCACATGATCAAAAGTACATACACACCTGAGAAAACATCATCCATGCTCTACTAAAGACTCAAAGAGCAAGGGGCTGGGTACTCACCAAGAGGAGGATATTCAGAGAAGCTCTCCACACACATAGGCTTTCCTGGGACCATGTCCACAATAGCAGCGTCTCCAGACTTGAGGTTCTTGGGATTATCCTCTAGTTTCTTCCCAGAACGACGATCAATCTTCTCCTTCAGCTCAGCAAACTTGCAGGCAATGTGTGCAGTGTGGCAGTCCAGCACTGGGGCATAACCCGCACTGATCTGCCCGGGATGGTTCAGGATGATCACCTGAAGGAGTGATGATACATCAAACAGCATTATTATCACCTCAAATAACACTGGGTTAAAGTCTAAAAAAAGCAACAGAATTTAAACACACTTGAGCAGTGAAGGTAGCAGCCTCTTGGGGTGGGTCATTCTTGCTGTCCCCAGCAACATTCCCACGACGGATGTCTTTCACAGAGACGTTTTTGACATTGAAGCCCACATTGTCTCCCGGCAAGGCTTCAGAAAGGGCTTCATGATGCATTTCCACAGACTTCACTTCAGTGGTCACATTAACAGGCGCAAAGGTCACCACCATGCCTGGCTTCAGAATGCCAGTTTCAACACGGCCCACAGGGACAGTACCAATACCTAAAATAAATGACCCCATGTGGTTTAACATTAACTGAAGTCAAGTATTATTACAGAAATGTCAATGATACGTTTGTCTACTGATTCAAGAGAAATAAATGGAATAACGGCAGTCATGCAGAATGCATCACCTCCAATTTTGTAGACATCCTGCAAGGGCAAACGGAGTGCTTTGTCAGTAGGACGGGTCGGGGGCTGAATGGCATCCAAAGCTTCTAGGAGAGTAGTCCCAGATACACTCCCCTCTTTACGGGTAATCTTCCAACCTTTGAACCAGGTCATCTGTGGAAAAAACAAACATTTGATCAATATCAGTCTTACATCACACTTGTTATTTAGGCAAAACATCTTAAACACGGAATGCATAAAGAAAGTGAACATACATTGGGACTGGCCTCCAACATGTTATCACCATTCCAACCAGAAATGGGAACGAACGCCACAGTTTCTGGGTTATAGCCAATCTTCTTGATGTATGTGCTAACTTCCTTCACAATTTCTTCATAGCGTTTCTGGCTGTAGTTAGGCTCAGTGGAATCCATTTTATTGATGCCTACAATGAGCTGCTTGACACCCAGTGTGTAGGCTAGAAGAGCATGCTCTCTGGTTTGGCCGTTCTTTGAGATACCAGCTTCAAACTCGCCAACGCCAGCTGCCACAATCAGGACAGCGCAGTCTGCCTGCAGTAAAAAAAATATGCAATATTTTAGTGAGGTTTGTATATACTTTAATAAATCACTTGTAAGACCTTTATAAGATATGTTTTAGAAGTGACAATGTTATTGCAAAAGTTCAATAGTAATTTTAAAAAGAGAAAAAACAAAAATATTCTCTTTAGACTTACCTGTGAGGTGCCTGTAATCATGTTCTTGATGAAGTCCCTATGACCAGGAGCATCAATGATCGTGACATAGTACTTGCTGGTCTCAAATTTCCACAGGGAAATGTCAATGGTGATACCACGTTCCCGCTCCGCCTTCAGCTTGTCCAACACCCAGGCATACTTAAAGGAACCTTTACCCATCTACAACGTTTTACATAACACAGAAATGCCAGAAATAAATAACATTACTGGCTCTGCATTTGAAATCCAGTGTATCTTGGGAACAGTTCACATTGGAAATATATTACAGTAGAGGATTATGTGTGTGTGTGTTTGTGTATATTTTTACCCCTCCAAACATTAAAGGTCAGATTTTGGTTTTTCATTACAATCCTACCTCGGCTGCTTCTTTCTCAAACTTCTCAATGGTTCTCTTGTCAATCCCACCACACTTATAGATGAGGTGACCAGTTGTGGTGGACTTGCCAGAATCGACATGGCCAATGACCACAATGTTGATGTGGAGCTTCTCCTTTCCCATGGTTGGTTGTTCTTGACGATGCTGCTTCAAGGCCTGCCTCATAAAATGTAACAGCAGTGAATGATCCAATACAACATTAAACCACTGTATGCTGAATTTTCAGGCTCATCAGATGCAGTTGAGGCTGAAAGTGCAGTCGCTGATGAATTTACACAAACAAAACAATTCTGTTCAGTGTGGGACGTTTAAAACGGTGCAGTGCTCAGAGAATATCTGGTGTTCATACAGCACCATGGACAAGGGCAGACACTCCGCACTCAGAGCAGAGGCAAGCTCCTCTACATGCACTTCATCCCAACACTGAGTAGATCCTGAACTGGGGAAATGCAAACTGAAGTCTATAATGTTGGTTATTTTGTTTTAGATACTGTAATGCCTCCTCTGCGCATGGGTGTCAGCTGACACCAGGGAGCGAGGTGCACAGAAGCCTTTCTCAGGTCTCTGCTCCTGATGCTGCCCTACACGCTCGCAAACGTTTGACACCTGTCGACTTAGCCTTAGTCATCGCTCAGCCAAGCAACACCGGGCTGCTGATCACGCTTCTTTCTCCATTACCTGAGAAATCATGTGCAGACCTCCATTTTGAAAGGACTATTCCTAGTTAAAAGGCTGCAGCAGCCATTTAAGATGGAAAGGGCTTCACTGCATGTTAAAGACTCATCCTTGCTTCCAAGGCAATAATGCTGAATAAACGTCCGCGTTTCCTCACACAGAGATGACCAGTATATACAGAAGTATGGGGGTTAATGGCTGATGCAGAATGTGACCGCAGGCTTTAGCGCTGCTTGGCTTTAAGAGTAAATGCGTAATGGCGATAGTGCTAGTAGCCTAATTCCCAGCTTAACTTCAGAGGTTAACAGAAGGGCTATTCTTGCCGAGGTTACCTAACAGTCTCTCCACGGCTGAACACGGTTACGAGGCTCACGACGGGATGCGCCTCAAAACGCCTCATTAACACACGGCCCCGGTTCTGGAACCGTCTGATACACACGCTGCGGTCCGCGAGGCGCGCGCATCATCCTGCGGTCTGGGGGATTTAACGGCACAATCCCTTCCACTGGCGCTGCCGCCATATTCTCCTCTCACTCCGCGTCGAGTCCGAGCATCAGCTCGCTATTTCTCACACTATGAATTCCGCCCCTGTTACAGCGTTCTGCTCAGAGCCGCAGGGAAGCGCGCGCCCGGGAGCGCAGAGGTCAGTGGAGGCTGTGGGTGGAGCGGTACTGTACCTGGGCGCTGCAGAGTCGCGGTGCTGCTGGAGAGACCGAGGCGCGACTGCGCTGCGCTTTTATCGCGCGCCAGAGCGCCTGCGCAGTAGCCACACACACATGCTCGCACACACACGTTCATTGGCGTCCACTCTTCTTCATTTCGGGAAAGGCAAGATTGGCGGTTACTCTGGGTCAAAATATAACGGCATGTTTGCAACAGCTGCATAGATCATGACTAATTATACTGTGTGTGTGTGTGTGTGTGTGTGTGTGTGAAGGACATTAATACTGTTCTCTCAAAGATGATTATTAAAGGAATTCTACTTGAAGCTAATCTGTCCCAAACTGTTAGCACCTCACAGCCAAAGGATGCAATAACCCCCACCGCCCAAATCCCCACTGACTCATTAACAGCATTTGGAGAATGAACGAGCTCAACCCATACATCTTCAGGAAAATGTGTTTAATTTGAATTCTCTTCTTTTAACAGAGAAATTAACACTTCCTCGTGGCTCATGGCCCACCTCAAAGCACATCAGAACATTTTTGACTGCTGGGGGTTAAATTATTTTCACTATAGGCTTATATCCATGCTTTTGCACACCTGTTCTTACAGTTTTCCCCACCTCAATTATTCCTGAGATTGAGTTTCATTCAAATCTTATGTAGCAAATGAGCTGAAAGTTTACAACGTAAACACAAATACTAAACTACACCCACTCCCTTTATGGCATCAAATAAAATGTAAACATTTATAATGTAAAACAACTTAACATTCGAAAAGGTGTGGGCTAATCATTCAGAAAATATTTCAAGTTTATACTGTGGAATCTACACCATAAGGAATGGTGAAATTGAAAAAGAGCTTACAGGATGAATAAAAGGCACAAGCACAAATAAGGCCCTTATTCAGTAATAGCTTAGAGAGGAAACTTCAAAACAGGCTCCTCATACAGGGCACTTTAAACCGTGGTACTGTTAAAAACAGAAGAAAAAGTATATTCAATCTGACAGATGATCGTAAGTAGTGTGACCCTAGGAAATCACAACAGAACCGACTGTATAATTGTCATAATCATAATCAGAAAAATTCCAAAATTTGCTTTTTCCCATATTCCCTTCATCTTCACAAAGCTTACAGGCGGCACTTATTTCTAAAGGCAATTGTCTGGTCTGATGTGTCTATAAATCAAGATCAGTCCTTTGATAAAAGAATTGTCATGAATATTGCATTATACATATTAACATAAATGTCATTTTTAAACATTAACAGTGATATATTTTTGTTAGCTGGTTAACATTGTGGCTTCTCAGACGTGACATAATAGACGACACTTAGATTTACTTAAGATCAGAATTTTAAAAAATAATAAATTAGCTTTCCTGCCCTTACATTTGTGTTGCTAGAAGCCCACTTGATATGTAAACTAGTCTGATTACCAGAAACCCTTTGGGAGGATGCACTTCTACATGGTGGTCCCTTTCTTTAACTATGCAAAATACTTACAAAAATAAGTTCAAGTAAAAACCAAAGACACTTTTACTGAAAAGTCTTCTTATGGAACCATCTGAACGGAGTCTACTGAAGTCATAAATCCCTTTAGTCCATTTAGTTCTCTCTTTTCATTGGATGTGGGCACTCTGGACAGCCCAGTGCTGTATTGTACCTTTTCCGAAAAGTGTGTAGAAAGCAGCTCCCAAGAGATTAATCCCAGCTGAGATGAAGAAAACAGTTTGCCACTCCACAATAGTGTTCTAAAAACAGAAAGATTAATTAATACAGAACACAACCTAAACATAGATTAGAATGGCTTTTGGCTGAAAGCACTTCATACAAGATGCAAAATCATACAAGATGAGGCTTAGTAGCTTCATGTCAGATTACTGCGGCTTAAACCCTGAGCAGATGTAAGAGGCACCAATTGTACTATTTAGAGACTTCAGATGTGTCATATCATTACATGCTAAATTCCACAACAGTAACTTGTTACTAAAAAGTTTCAAAAGGAAACAAAGTACCTGCAGTTCATTCGTTAGCAAAACTTTAGCATTGTCCTTAGGCGGATTAACCAATAGCACAGCTTTGATTAAAAGTAAAACTGACAAACTTTGCAGCTTTGTTAAGATGTTTTGGGTTAAAAAAAAAATCTAGTTTTACACTAAGCCACAGATCAACATCTGAGTGGACTACACAATTCTCTCATAAGATACATACTTAGACTTGACACAATCTGACTCGTTTTATATTATAATATGGATGATATAATACTTACAGACTTGGTCAGTGATCTTGCTATCACAGGACCCACCATTCCTGGTATAGTTGCAAATGAGTTTGTGATTCCAAGTAAAATTCCAGCATATCTGAGGAGAGAATTAGTGCTGAAAATAAATCAAAACCTTTAAACAACTAAAAAAGTTTTCCAGCAGTGTCTACATGTGCACAAATACACATCTCTCAAAGAACAACAGCCTTACGATGGAGCTATGTCTAGATGGTTGATGTTGAATCCAGAAGCTGAAAAGCCACCAAGAGATGAGGAGATGGTGAGGAAAATAACTGCCAGGACATAATTACAGTCAGTATACCCTGCTGCCACCAGGAACACAGCTGGCCCCACCATGCCTAAAATACAAACACACAGGAAGATGTGATTACCATTTACAGCATAAGGGAAACTCATGTCATTTGAAATGCGATCTCTTAGAAACTGCAGAAATTAACTTCAAAAATAACTTGAGTGTTTTAGGTTCATAGTAAATATACTTTGCTCAAACATTTAATTCAGTGAAAGTGCAGATTCTAAATGTTTACACTGAAGCGTTTGTGTATACAATAATAGTTTCAATTTTGAATTAATACTTTCAGATGATTTATTATTATTTGAATTTGATTAAAAGTAACAATGCATACAATTGTTTAGAGTTAAATTAAAAAGTCAAGTTTTTATTATTATCTGCTACTGAAAGAAAGTAAATTAGAAATATGCTTATTTGGAGGGCAGTTTATGTGCCACATTCAGCTCCAGCTCACAGACACAACCATGCTAAACCTGTAGATCGCTTTTGTTAACCTTCTACCTAAATACCGTATTCATACCACCACTCTTTGCTGGGCTGAATGTCCAGAACTCTATCAAACCCAGACACAGATAAGAAGCCACCGAATTGTCCACTGATTCAAATGTAAACTGGCTGCAGTATTGGTCCTGGTAACTTGTCCATGAGAGAATATTTAAAGCAGAGTGCATCTAAATCTTGTGCACAGTTGCTATATTGGTTGATTTTTTGTAGTTACTACATTAGTAAATATTTCCTACTATACTATAGTGTTAATATTTCCTAATGATGTGCCTGTTTTAAAATATATGACACTTCCTTCATGTAAGCAATTTCAATAGAACTTATGCAACAAAAGAAAATAATCCGCACTTTAGTGATCCAAGTGTATATTTTAGCCTGAACGTGACTAAATAAAAGTAGGGATGACAAAAATACAAATCAAATACATTGTAAACCATTAATTACACAAAATACTTCCACTACATGGGTGAAAGTGAAAGTTAACAAGAAGTCCACTTATATTAAGGTCTATGAGCAAAACACTAGGTCCCAATGGCCGAGTATACTAGCTATACAGTGAAGGAAATTATTATTTGACTCCTTGCTAATTTTGTAAGTTTGCCCACTGACAAAGAAATGGAGTATTAAAATAAACCTACAATTAAAATTATACAGTGAGAGACAGAATATCAAACAGAAAAAAAAATAAAAAAAATCACGATATAAAATAGTGTTTTTGGGGTCATAGTCCGCATTTTTCTTGAGTGGAGGCCAAAGACCTCAATTTTAGTGTCCTCTGATTATAGAATTTTCTCCCAAGTACTCTCTAAATCATTCAGGTGTTCACTGGCATACTTCAGACAGACCTTCACATGTGCCTTCTTGAGCACTTTGAGGAATTTGTGGGCACTGCAGGTCATTTTGTGTTTCCTCCATTTTCGAACAATTGCACCAACAGTTGTCTCCTTCTCACCCAACTTCTTGCTTATGGTTTTGTAGCCCAATCCAGCCTTGTGCAGGGCTGCAATCTTGTCCCGGACATCCTTAGACAGCTTTTTGGTCTTGCCCATCAGTGGAGAGGTCAGAGTCTGATTGGGTCTGTGGACAGGTATCCTTTATACAGGTGACTAGTTGAGACTTTAATGTGGGTGACAAGTTGAAATTAGGATTATCTAACAGTCTGTGGGAGCCAGAACTCTTAATGGCTTGTAGGAGATCAAATACTTATTTCACTCAGTAAAATGCAAATCAATTTATATATATTTTCTCAATTTTCATTTTGATATTCTCTCTCTCACTTCTAAAATAAACCTACCATTAAAATTATAGACTGTTCATTTATTTGTTCACCTCTCCTCTGTTCTCATACAAAATGTCCCACCCTACAAGTAGCCAACATTGGTTCCTTTAGTTTTCTATGTGGAAACACAGGTGGTTGGAATTTTCTAACATTTCTAAAACTGTCAATTGGTGCAAATGGGATAAATTCTCAGCCATGACATTGACTTATTTCATATATGCATTATTTCATGTAATGATTTTTAAGTGAAATAAATAATACAATCTTATGGACTTGTTAACAAGGCTAAAAACTTATTTTTACCAGAGGAGGTCTTTAACTACACAATTATTATATAAATATCAACATTATAAAATAAAAAATAGCAGTCATCGGTACATGAACTGCAACAACCAAACAACTGGAATTTTCTTAATTTTCATGTGCTAGTGTAGGGACCAGCATAGTATCACAAATAAATATCTCCCTGTATGAATAGCATAGTAAACGACTCACCAATGATAGTAAAGGACTTGCGTACAACAACCGTGCGAAAGAGGCAGGTCTCTCTTAAGTAGTCTGCCAGCTGGCCTCCACCCATAGCGAGTAGCCAGCAGCCCAGATAGGGCACAGCAGAGAGCATCCCATTCTAAAATGGCAACATGTAAATGCATACAATTATTAATGGACATTTGACAATGACATTTACTTGTATGGCATTTGGCAGAAAATCTTATCCAGAGCGACATATAGTTGAGAGTTAGGTGCCTTGTTCAGGGGCATCTGTTGACTGGTTCCCAGAATCAAACCCATGACACTTCAGTCACAAATCCGCTTCCCCCACCATTAGGCATTAGATGTATGCAAAGAGAATACCACACATTTTCTTAGTGTGTATACACTGATGCTTACTAACGTTTGGATCATCAAATATTTGCATGAGCATCAGTCAAATAACATATAGACATAGATAACATATAGATATAGATAACAAAGAATCAGATATTCTCATGCCCCCACCCAAACATGGCTTTTTCACCAACCTGCTTAATGCTGAAGCCCAGTATGTCATTCATGTATGTAGGCAAGAGAGTCAGCAAGGTGTAAAATGTCCAGTTGTAGGAGAAATGTGCAACAACTATGGCCCATAACGACACAGAGGTAAGGATAGATGCCCACGGTATATGGCCTGAAGTTGGAGAAAGCTATAGAAGGAGGAAAATGCAGAGTTTCAATGAGTACATTGAGTACAATGCAAATAAACTGTTGAATTAAAGTCAAACCTATTCCATACATCAAGAACAGTCATCTAGAAAATATCTAACACATTTTAAAATATACAGGTCCTTCTCAAAAAATTAGCATATTGTGATAAAGTTCATTATTTTCTGCAATGTACTGATAAA
>JBBIGC010000145.1:18709274-18733708 GCA_037576955.1 Lepidarchus adonis
AGTGCTATTGAGGAGGACACCCAGACTTTTCACATGAGGGGAAGCAGAAACCAGAATTATGGTGTTTGATGACGTAGTGTGTTGACACACAAACAGATTGCTAATAATACATGTTGGGAAGTGTGAGCAATGGTTCTGGCGTTTTGAAAATTTGAATTAGGCTTATCCAATAATATGCCCAGAACATGTCATTGGTTAAGTGATGAAAAACTCACCTGGAAGTCATCCACAGATGGAATGGTGCGCTGGGCTGTGCGTCTGCGGTGCCACTGATGGAGTGTGTTACGGGTTTCTGAGCTTAGCACCCGTGCAGCCTGTTCCTCCTGGAAGTTCTTAATGAGAGACATGGCTCCATAGGCGCTGGTCAAGTAGTATCCACCTACAAACACAGAAGGAAGGGGAAGTGTTTGAGGTTCATTCATGTAAAAACAGTTTGGCTAATGTGATGGTAGAGATGAATGGTACAGTGCTACCTTCTCCATGCAGCAGCGAGGGGTCAAGTAACTCCATCATGTACTGAATCTCTGTATCCAGTTGTGGCATGTCACACTGGGCCAGCACATAGGTCAGCATGGGTAAAAAGTCATCAGCTCCATACATTCTCCCTGTCATCACACACACGGGTCATAAGATGATGAAAGCTAGTAAAACTGAATTCATATGTGTCTGTTCATATAAAGTGGACTAATCCTATTCAAATAAAATAAGACAAAGATAAGATTCCTCCAAAATAAAACTAAGACCTACTCTACAATCTTACAATAAACAGCTGCTAAATGGTTCTTGGATTAGTACAGAAAAATGTGTACATTAATACATTATGTTGAGCTTCTTTAAATGAGAACTTTAAAGGTTCTTTAGGAAACCAAAGGGGTTCTTATACAGCACCCTTTTTGGCTGCCATAAAAGAGCTTCTTTGGTTCCCTTGTTGGCATTTTTATTTGAGCCCTGACCACATTTTCATACCTGAATTGTCTTCCATAATAGTGTAGATGAGTTTGCAGACACGTAGAAGGAATGACACTTTCTTCTCCGGTGAGTACATTTTGCTCATGTTGTGGAACTTGTGACGGATCTTCTCTATGGCCACGGGGTCAGGAGGCATGGCTCCGTCCACACCCATCTCTGCCGGCTGCTTGGTTTTGGCTAGTGCCAGGTTCTCCTTCAGTTGTTGCCAGGCGCCACTGCTTACCTGGAAGTCGTGCAGGGCTGCTTCCACCACAGGTTTCAGAGGCTTTAGTATACATTTATGCATAGCTTTTTCCAGTACCTGATCTGTGGAAGGAATTGAGAAAGAACAGACAACAATAAGGTAACTCAGATGCAATCCCACACGCACCAAAAGTACAGAATTAGTCAGTGGAGACTACGCATGCTAAATAAATTGGTCAAATGAATCAAAACAACAAATTTTCTTTTTCCAAAATGTTAATATGACTCCAAGAGCTGTATTTAGATAAGTTTCAGACAGAAATGACTGTGACTGGGTAAACATACTATGACCATAGTGGTAATATTTCCATTTCCTCTTCACAAAGGGGAATACCTGCTCTTAATATTTCCACAGTTGGTTTTCCAAAACACTAAACATGCACAAAACAGCTGCAGTGCAAATCTCAGACAAGGTATTTACTCACATGATTTCAGCACCTTACCTAATTAACCTGGCTGTAAGCTCATGACTAAACTGCAACATCATGTGTAAAATGGGGAGAGTAGTGGTAATAAAAATCACATGCTCCCAGGAGCAGAACTTAATGTTTAACTCATTGGGGTGTTTTAAAATGCTGACTTTGAAGCAAAATGTGCTTACGGCAGCAAAAGAATCTGCTAAGGGTAGTGAGGTTTTCTTCTTACATTGTCGGTCATCAGGCACATGAGCTCTATTCGCACAGTGCTTTGGTCAATGGTCTCTCACTTTTTTCACCCTCCTTTCCCCCACTGTGTACAGAACATGCTGATTTCATCACTATGATGTGAATGTATTTCCAAAATAAGAAAGGAACAGCTGCTAAAAAAAGATACTTACATTTTATTTAAGTAAAACTCCTATACACATTTTTTTGCTAACTGAAATTCAAATAAAAATATAATTATAAAAAGGAAAGTAACATAATCATAAATCACTGTCAGGAACAGAGGCAGCACATGAATAGTTTGGTAGTGAATAAGTACTAGGTAGAATTCCTGTATGTAATATGTATTGTGAAAATCACCAGCTATATTTCTGGGAACTGTACTACAACTGCTAGAACTGAAATTCTGAAATAGTAAAACTTCAGACAAATTATAAATAATTGTACTTTAAATACTAAAACACAAAACTACTGCATTTGGGCTGATATAGTCAGGGTGAGCTCATAAAGGTAAATAGAATACAATAAAATGCATGAAAATAAATGATAAATGAGGAACACTCTTACTACAGGAGCACTCTGCTACAGTGTTGTTGGGTTGTGTAATATCTGTGAATCTAGTACTAGATGTTTTTCAAATAGTGACAGAAACATTCATAACCTGCAGAATAAGGTCAGTGAACAGCTTTTCAGAAAAAAAAAACGTTGAACAGGTTACACATAAGCAGCGCACACAGTCTAATCAACATATTTTGAAATTATTAAGTTTGTCTAAAGACGTGATTGAAAAAATATCTGCATTTTAGTAGCATTAAAAATGACATACATATATGTCTTGCGTCACTGATCTCTCCTGCATTTAGGGGTATGTAGAATAGGGGCATTGTAGAATATGATGCCAGAGATGACCACAACTTTAACATAATAAAAATATTTCAATAATTGCATGCAATTATTAAATGAAGAATGTGTTTATGCCCTTCCACACTGTCTGCCTGAACTGTGAATGCACTCTGCTTGGTTAACACAGAGCTGTGCTCCCTAGAGCTGAGCTGCAGCTTTGCTCAAGCAACTTATAAGCACTGGAATGCTGTACACTAATGAGGCCCAAGGATTAGAGTGGGCAGGGCAGCTACTCCATATGTATTCAATGATGCTCATCTCCCTCACATACCATGTCATTAACAAGCTCCAAAAGGAAGGAAATGCTATCTGTGAGTTTATGAATATCTTTAGACATCATACAATCCATTACACAATCTGTTTGGTGGTCCCATGAACTGTATGAGGAAGGTGACAAAAATTTAACCTTCAACTTCCAAGTATGGTGTTAGTAAGTGGAGGCCAATTGCCTGGAAGAAGATAGTAAGAAGGCTGAATGCTGTCAGAAGAGGGAAGCGACTGATTGTCTGGAGACAATAAGGAGCCAGGGCTCATCAGACAAGAGCTTAGTTAAGAAGGAGCCAACAGTCAAGGCCATGCTTAGTCTGGAAAGTGTTCTTCAATTCCTACAAACATCCCTTTCCTCACAACAACCCTCCCTCCCTCCCTCCCACCCACCCACCCAGCCCCACAGTACAAAGCAGGAAAACAAGCAACAGGCTTATAGAGAAGAGAAGTGAATCCACTGAATCCTCCCACACAGCAAACACACTTCAACACACAGCATGCCATCCTAGTGAGATACGGCCACAAACTGCGTCACTAACATACAGACAGACAAAGAGAGTAAAAAAAATCCTTAGACCATATTTTTACCTTTTCAGTTCCCTGACAAAAAACTCAAACCCATAATGTTGCCACTAACTCTAGTCTCTATTCCAAGTTCTACATTTTTTGGAAAGTACCAGGATCTCCAATGAATCCTGAGGCATTTTAAGAACAAGAAATATCCACTGTATCAACAAAAAGTTGAGTTACATAAAGAAGAATGTGTGACTAGATCTTCAAATCTTAAAATAGACCTGAAAGGGAAACAACTTTATCTTAAGTGTCAACAGCCATATGCTTTTAGCTGATACAAAGTCTTTCATCTACGTATATACAAGCTTAAAATAACTTTTTAAAATGACCAGTTGCATACTCCGGGTCAGCTGTGAAAACTTGCACACACAAGCAGTTCTTTGCTGTTTTGTAAGGGAAAAATTCAAAACACAACACAGAGCAATGGGGCAAACCAGAAAACAAGTGTCTGTTTTTCCCCTTCTGTCTACATTCTCTTCTTTCTTCCACCCCCTCACTCACTGTTTGGCATCAACAAGCAAGAGAGGCTGCCTCAAAAGCCAGGCTGGGGTTTGTAGGAGAACTCAAAGCTCAGGAGAAAATGGCCCACTTGGCTGGAGGCCAGCCCAGGAACATCTGGAATAAAGTCCATTGACAACTAAGCAGTGTTTTTACGATGAGAGAAGGGAGGCTTGGATTATGCAGAGTTCTTGAAGAACCAAAACAGTTTAATCAAAAACAATCTTTGGATTGTAAAAGTTTTCCAAGAACTCTTAACCTAGCTCAATACCCCAGGCACAACTTTCATTACTGTATCATTGTTCAGTACCGGTTTGCACTTGCATTAAAAGTGAAGGGTGAGGCAGGTCACACAAAGAAAGGCCAAAAGTTACCTGCCTACACATGCTTATGTTTGCCTTTCAGCACTGCTCCTCTGTGTGTCCAATCACACTGACAGAGCAGCAAGACCTGCTCCCCGAGAACAACATGGGTTTGAAGCAGCATTTTGCTTTAGCAGTACAGAGAGTATGAGATGAGTAATCTGGGGCAGTTCTACAGAGCTGAGTATTTCCCAGCTGCTGCATTTAAAAATTGATGTGGTAGAACAAAGTGACTGGAATTACAACATAAATGCACTAGTTTATTTTACGTCTATTTTATGCTCTTATGTTGCTTCTGATGCTTCACTGTGATGAAAGTAAGATCTCTCAGGCTAGCAGAAGCTGCTACGTCCCAAATCAAACCAAAATAATGTTTATTCTCCAATATTTATCCATGTTTATGCTCTAGACACTGATTACGGTAGACCAACTGTTTAGATAAAGTGCATGTTTGCATTTAAAAAAATTATTCACAACAAAGATAGGAGTTAAGGAAATAATAAGCAGTAAACTGTGCTTTTCTTAGAATCTATGAGTAGATAAGAAAGAAACGTCATATTACCATAAGGAAACTTTAAAACCTTTGGTGAAAACTTTTGATAATTGTTGATTTGAGCACTATAATGTAAATTGAAACTGTTAACATTTATCAGTAGAAGCGAGCACACCATAAAAATAATAAAGTATAGTTTTGAAATAAAATAAAAGTCCTGAGACAAATATTAAAGTAAAGAAAAACCCTTAATTATGGGGCTGTAGAAACTGCAATCGAGTTTTGCTCATCTCATATTAATGAGTGTGTATTTAATTTTACAATAGTCAGCATCTCACATTGAGTAAGTATTCTTACCAATCTGGTCCTCAGGGATGAGGGACTCGATGGGAGGATCAAGCTCAGAGCTTTGCAGCAGGTAGGACTTCATTTGAGTCATGAATTGCCTGAGAGTTTGTAACAGGTCCAGGCCTGAGGTGTGACAGCCACGGTTCTCCTGCAAGAAGCTCACATAGTCCTGCACCAGGCAGCCAAAATATGTGCCTTTGTCCCGTGACTGCTCAGTGATCTTCCGGATAGCCCTCTTCTCCGGAGTCATAAGGGAGTTGAAAACGCCACTGACTTTCCGCAGGTGGCCCTTCAGCGCCCGCTGCAGCACGAAGGTGCCAGGGCTGTGCCTCTTCTTGGACTTGATGGGTGGTTCCATGCTGATCTCTTGGTCGCTCTCCACACTCACACCATAGTCTTCATCCCCCTCCTCTTCCTCTTCTAAGCTGCTGTCACCTGCTGTCCGGCCAGTTCTGGAGGGGCTCGTGCCAGCTGCTGGTAGTGAGAAGCTCTGAGTGAAGTCCAGGGAATCTGAAGAGGTAGAAGAGATGCTTATGTCACTGAGGCGTTCCCGTCCGGCGGGGCTGCCACTGACGTCCTCCAAAGCTGCATTCCTCAGCGAAAGCTTGGCCAGGCTGAGTGACACCGCCTCCTCAATGGTCTGGTCCTCCAGTGCCAGGTGGCAGCGATGGACCTCTGCATCAGGAAGGTTGGTGGGTCTTTTATTGCATGATGAGGGTGTGGGGATAGGTGAGCTAATCTTTTTTGGAGGTGAAGATGAGGGTGAGAAAGAGCCAAAGGAGGAGCTCAAACGTCCCAGCAAGCCACTTTTCTCCTGGGGCCCTTTAATCCAGCTCACAGCCGTGCTGGGCATGCTGTTCTGCTTGTGCAGAGGCCTGCGCGGGATGTTGCGGGGAGGTGGGGGTCGTGGTGGAGGGGAACGGGACGTGCTCTTTACTCTGCTACTCTGCTCTGTGCCAGCAGTGCATCGAAAAATGCTGTTACTACTTTGAGGGCTTGTGGCACTAATGCCCTGCGGAAAGGGGCTGATGTCCTGTGAAAATGAGCTCTTTTCTTCAGGGGCTGCTGATGTCTGATCTTTGTCAGAATGGTGTGTCTGGAGGAAGAGAGGGTTAATGAAGCACAGCGCCCCGTTAGACAGACTGCACTCCAGCTGGGAGGGGCTGCGAGTACGTAGGATGTGTGGGATCTCGGCTTTGGGGGAGATCTTCTGTATCCCTTGCTTCACTCTCTTCTGTGCATCGTCTTGTGCAGGCCCATCCGATGCAGATGTCTGCTTCTTATGACACAGTTCTAAGTCCCAGAACCCTATGAAACAAAAAGTTAAATCAATCATTAAATGAGAAAAATAATATACAATAAAATACATTGTTGGCCAAAAGTAAAAATAAATTTAAATGGATTAAGCTACTAAATCTCAGAGACAAAAACATTATAAAACTAAATAGAAACATTAGTGAGAAAAACAGGTCAAACAATGCATCAAATGAACACAGATTTTGCAGTAGGCCCACAGAAAGACAAAAGGCACAGCTGAGCAAGATCAACCAAAACTATAGTTAGTAATTAAGAGAAAAAAACATCATCAGTGAGCAGAGTTTAAAGAATTAAGGCTGTAACCCACACTTACAGGAATCTAGTGAAATTTTCAGTGCCTATGTTCTTCCCAGAGAGTTAAACTCCGAAATCCTTAGACGTGTGGTTCAAGCTTCCAACACTGTGCTGTAGTGTGGTCCAACTGATACACATTCACACACACATGCTGAATGGTGTGAGTCATTCATGCTAATAAGTTAGTGGGTGGAGCACAGCCTTTTCTGTTCCCTTCTTGCTCAAATATTCATTCTGAAGGCCGCCCCGTCAAATACTTTCCACTCACTCTAGGCATAAGTTAATACATCTATACTTACCTAGAGGACATTCTTTAGGAGAGTACATACTAATAACAAGTCAGCGAAAGCAGGGACATCACATTAGAGAGAATAATCTGCTTTAAATAATGCCAATAGTCTATTTTCCAGGAATAACACTATAAGACCAGCAGGCTTGGTCACATCAGTTCCTTGGAAGTGACATGAATATGTGAGAAAGATGTGTGGGTGTTTCACACACCTGACTATACAAAAAAGTTATTTTTCCATTTTCTCACCCACTCATTCATTGTCCATTTTGAGGAAACAGATTAAATGAAAATAATATAAAGGAATAAACCTCTTAACTGTGTAAACCAATATGTCTGTTCTTATGTCTTAGGTCCAATTTTATCTCTCTTCTCAGCTTATCTCTCTGTGTCCTTGCTTCATCCTGGTTTGTCTCAAACAGAACAGTCAGCCAGATAGAAATTTGACCGGCAGGGCCAAAAGCCTGAAGTTCATCCCAACCTCTAGGTGGGGTTGATTTTGGAAGTGCTCCTAGTATGGAATTTCCATTCCCTGCCCTGCTGCTAGTCGTGCTCCGTTGGCCCAAATTCTGTTGGCCTCCGTTACATGACAGATCGTTGCAATGCACCACTGGAGACCTTCCTGCAAACCCCATTCCGGATTTCCCCTCAGGAAGTTTAGACTGTTGTTTTGGGGTGACGTGAGCTTGGTTGTTTAGGGTGTGGGGACCGGGATTGGGGAAGTTTCTCTATATCCTTTAATACACGTTGTTTGAACAATTTAATAGAAGAATTAAAAACTGGGTTATTCTAAACCACCTCATCAAATAATTAATTAAACAAACAAATATTTAGAACTGAATAGAAACAGCAGTGCTGAAGGTTGAGGGAAGAACTATTCTACATTCATTAAAAATAATTAAGTTCCAGTAGACACTGAACCAAGATATCAAGCCATTCAGCTACCAGAACAAATGAAAGGGAGGGGTATGATTATGCTGTTATTCCTATAAACAACAATTAGTTCATTTATTTATTTACTTTACAGATTTGCAGATGCTAAACGTGTCTAAACGTCTACTCCTCTCTCAGGAGTTTCTGACAGTCTCACCTATAATGTATCCTATTATAGGTGGCACAAGTTTCACATCTAAATAGAAGTCTATACCTTCTAATCCCTAGACAAGTACGGACATTTGAACTGGTAAAATCAGAGGTGCTGAGGTAATAGCGTTTTTAATCCACTTTGTATTACTGTTAATCAGTCAACACATAAACCCAACATACGTCAAGTAGAGTGTTGAATTGCACACCAGACGTTTAACATTTATGCATTAGTGTCTTTGTGTTAGAAGATACAGTGACTGAATCCTGCCCGACAGCCCAGACCCACAACTACCTACTGTCTGAGACATGTTCTCCTGATCATCGGTATGTGTCACCCATATGAGAACTGAACTTGATGCGTATTGTCAACAGATGGGAGCATTTGGGTCAGTGACGTGTTGTGCACATAGTATCACTGTCTCAGCTCATACATATGCTTTCAAAACACACAACTGGAGAAATGCCACAATACAGAAAGGAAGTTACTCAATTAGGATAATGAGTGTTAGCATACATGCGCAGTAAATATAACAACACATTAAGAATTAGCTATAGAACCTTCCCATATTCTTTAAGAACAACTCAAACCTATTTTTAACCTAATATCTGTCCATAGAATTTGCAGTATACCAACAATTACCATGGATACGTTTTACACGTTTCCTAGTGCTAGGTGAAAGAACAGAAAACAATAGAATCCACTGGGCAGTAGTTTAAAGCAATCAGTAAACATTGTGTGATAGTCAAATTTTGTGAAACACTTTTGTGAATTCTTCAAAGAATTTGTTCATGTGATCTGTTAATTTTTCATCTTTGATTTAAGCTACATAATCAGAGATGGGACTACTTTTGCAGGTAGGTTCCTGACTGTACAGTATCTCTCATAATATCTGAACCCTTTTCTTGATAGTACATGATTGAAAAAAAATGTTTGGGGCTTTTTTTCCCAATTGTCAGAGGTAATATAAATCAAAGGAAAGTTTAATACACAAAACTGACAAGTCATAAGTCTTTCAAACAACTCAAAAAGCCTAAAGTCATAAACTTCCTGGGGAACTGGCATCTTGTGCATCTGGTTATCTTGGTGAACATAGTAGACAGTTCAGACACCTGATGAACTTTTGTCTGTCAATGTTGTGTGCATAAGTAAATTCTGGTATATATTAAGACTGGTATATAGACATTTTGACTCAGACACCCTCCAAATTATTGGCACCACTGGTTAGGTTAAGTTGTGTTTTTAGGCTTCTAATAAATTAATTCTTTCACCAAATAATACAGGCTCACAACAACATACCCTCAGAAAAACACAACCTTTAATTGAAGTACATTTATTCACTGGGAAAAAAAATCCCCATTATAATTTTTTTCTTTTACATGAAATCATGTGTGCCACATTATTGACACCCCTGCTGTGATTATTTTGTAAAAAAAAAAAAAAAAAAAAAAAAAAAACTTTTCTCAACAACCCAGCCGTTTTTCCCTTTTTCCACTTTTCCAGGGTTGAAGAATTTTTGCCTATTGCTCTTTGCCCAATCTTTCTAGATCAACCAGAGTCCTGGGTCGTCTCTTATGCACTTTCCTCTTCAACTCACCCCACAGTTTTCAATAGGGTTGAGGTCTGGGCACTGTGGTTGATTTTGTGCCTGTGTTTGTATTTTGCCTGTTAAGGGTCATTATCTTGCCTCAGCTTTTTGCACCAGATTTTTATATAAAAGAGTATGGTATGCAGAATAACAAAGTTCCTAGACCCTTTGGAAGTGACATAGCCCCACAGCATCACAAATACTCCACCGTACTTTACAGTTGGCATGAGGTGCTTTTCCACATACTCATCCTTGGATTTACACCAGACCCATTTAGAATTTAATTTCATCTGACCAAAGCACATGGTCCCAGTAAAGTGCCAGTATAGTTTAGCAAACTCCAGATGTTTATGTTTATTACTATAGGTGAGAAAAGCTTTTTCCTTGCATGTCTCCCAAACATCTTGTCGTCATGGAGACTTTGTGACCCCAAGATACCATTCTTTGGGGCAGTTCTCAAACTTTGGAGAATATTTTTTACTTTTCTTACCATCCACCTCACTGTGCATGGTGGCAAGATATATTTCCTACAATTTTCAGTGTTCGATTATGCTCCTGTAATAAAAATGTAATTTATTTTAAAGCTTTCAACAGATCCTTATCAAGGGTGTCACTTATTGTGGAGGGTGCTGCAGATGATAAGAATGTGGTTCAATATTACTCTTTTTTTACACCATGAACACCCATAGACTCTTCAGTTTTGTCAAAATATTCCAACTTTAAAGATTCTAAGCTAAAATGATGTTGGAATTCCCGTTCAGACTGCTCGGAGAACTGCTTGCTAATTTGCTGAATGAATTGATCAGGATGTTCAGCTGTAAAACTTGCACCTCTTTGAAAATGAACAATAATGATTTGCGGCAACATATTTAAGGTTTGGAATGTGCTGTGTGTTAATAATAATTGATTATGTAATTACTTTTTACTCAAGTACATTGGTAAAATTAAGACTACTTATTTATAATTATTATAGACTAGTCCCCATCTCCCATGATTCGATTTTTTCTGAAAGTTTCCAGGAGTGCAAACATAGCATTTTATGATGTAATGCAGCTTTTGTTGCAACTTAAAAGATATCAGCACTGCTAAACATTTATTGATATCCTTAGAGTAATACAGTTCTAAATCATATGGAACAGATTCTCTATTCCTACCCTTATTCTTTTTGAAGTATGGGTTAAAAACATTACAGTTATTAGGTTAAAAGAGGCAATGATTCTTTACACAAAGAAAACCATCTTAAAACCACATTAAGATTTATAAGCAGCAAATACAATACTTGTATAATACTTGTAAGAAATGACTGAACAGAATGGTGCACTTAAAAATTTGTAATTGATCTAAACTTACAGCATAACGTTTGAGAATGGCTGCTCAATAAAGGGCTGCTGAAACCCCAGCAATAAGAATACAGCAAAGATCATAATCATAGGTGAATCACACTGGTTCGTAACCATCAAGATCTCTGCTAGAGGTTACAGGTGACTCATTCTCGCAAAGACACGAAACCTGTTTTAACCACCTATGACTCAGTGATAAAATCTCTATTACTTCCAAGCCAGACACATCCAAATCCAACGTGAAAATACCCCTGACTAATTCTCTATGGTTTATTCATTGGGCCAATGTGCAACTATGCTCCTTTGTAGCAGATATTGCCATGTAATCAGAATTAGAATTAAATATTTTGTATGGGTCATTGACCTACAAAGGAACGGCAGAATCAAAGCTGCTTGAACAACAAACACGCAGTCGAAGTTGAGCAATATGGACTACTCACCTACTCCTAACTTGGCAACTTCTTCTAGATCCGAGGGGGTCTTTGCAGAAGAGATCGGCTCAGGAAGCTTTAATGTAAAAGGAAGAACATCCCTACAAAGAAATGGCAGTGTCAAAACAGGCTAAGTGCACTAAAGTACTAAATCAATAACACCAAGAACCTAAGCACTAGGATTTCACCATGCAAATCCTTCTAAAGAGAAAAAAATAAAGAGTGAGAGAAAAAAGAAACAGGCAGAAAGTGTGTTTAGCGCTCCAGCTGTAAATTTCAGCATGTGGGTGAGGCAAGCAGACAGAGGGTTGTGTTTATCCACAGACTCCATTACGTGGCACTGACAAAGACGCAGTCTTGCCAAGAGTGAGGAGACCATGCAAATCTGGCTGCAGCACAAGCTGGTAAAAAAGAGCCTTCCCCCCGTACTAAACTTAAACTAAAGTCCAGAAAGAATAGCCCAGCATCAAACAGGCAGGCATTTTCACTGCTCTTTGTTTTCAGTGGCAGTGGAGCGATGTTTCCAGTTATACACTCTCCACTCTCCGGCTTTTAATTGTTTACTGATTTGTAGTTTTGTATGGTTGGAGCAATCAGTGAATGGTTTCAATCTAACAATCACGCTCTCTGTCCTTACTGCAGACATAGGCTGTTTTAAAGATAACCAGCATATAGAAAAACATCCATAATGCCTTTTTTTAACTAGCTAATTGGTTGTTACTTCTGTTTTTTAAAAGGCTTATTTCTGCAAACATGTGAATGTAAAATGAAATCCACTGCATTTATTGTTTTGTTGCATGTTGCAAACAATATTGTGATTCTTTTTTTTTTTTTTTTTTTTTTTTTTCACAATATTGTGATTCAAGATATTCTGCCATCACACATCAAGATTTTTTGACGAATTGCCTATCCATGTTACCCATCAATAACAAGTCTAATAGGTCAGAAAACAAACTAAGGGGTAGCATGCAAACATAGCAACTAATGAGCAATATATGCATTACCCACATGCTAATATTTATCTAATTTAATGTTTTACACTCTCCTTCTACTCTGCATGTGGTGCTCTCTGACTGAAACACCAGTCAGGCTCCTCTGTTATTTACTGGAAGAGATTCTCATACCTGCTTATGCAGCAGAAGGCCACCAGACGAAAAAGGTCTGCAAAGCTGATTCCTGAGCCCTCCAGGGAGAAGGCTGAAACACATTTCAACAAGTTTAAACAACACATGCAATACTTACACACAAAAACTGGATCCATTTGTACATTTCCTACACTGTAAAAGTCCACGCATACAAAGGCAGATGTATACATGCAAATTTCCCCTGAAGGAAGTGTCTCTCCCACGGTTAGAGGGTCTTTGACCCAAATATATGAGAGAGAGAGAGAGAGAGAGAGAGAGAGAGAGAGAGAGAGAGAGAGAGAGAGAGAGACGTAATGTGAAACAGATGCATTTGGAAATTCCATTAGTAGCATGATCCTTCTCTGCCATTTCTGAAGAAATTATAGTACTCTCATATATAATTTTATATTTTAAATAGCTTGCTAAAAGCATATACAGATGTGCTTTTAAGACATGCTGAATGCCCTAATTGCTGATACAGTCTTTTCTATTCTCTTTTCTCTATGTACTGTTTTGTGTGTTTGTATACACAACTTTTCATCGAGGTTCTAGTATCACAGAAACTCTGCAGAGTCCGAGGACGCAGAGCTATGCAGCCAAATTTAGCTTCCTCACTGAGTCACTGAAGCTCTTGTTACATTTACACAAAGACACTGGATCACACAGACGAAAGGTTCAGGAAATAGACGGATAAATCAAAGCTACTTAAAAAAAACTGTGCCAAGGAGAAGGAAGTGAAAAGAGAAAAGAGATATCTATAGTATTGGTGTTACAGCACTTACTGTATTGGCTTTCTTTCACTGGGAAGTCCCTGGTCACTGAGGCACTGTCCCTGTCCATACGTAGGGAAATGACCTTCTTTTGTAGCTTAGACGATCTTCTCACCAGGAAGGTCTACATCCATATGTATAGGTGGGAATAACAGAAACATAACATTAATCAAACAGTATTCTGGTGAAGTTTTTAACTGGTGAATAAAACATCACTGAGCAGTTGTCCTGAGTAATGCAATATTAGCACAGCTGAGGAAATGAGGTCAGGCTGGACATCAGCAGTCTAGAAATAACTCCTGTTAAATAAGCTTAAAACTTACATTAAAGGTCAGAGATGACAACAGGCAAATATTGTGACAGTGTATGCTATTGCTGATCATAGATTGCTTCCTCACCCCCGGTGGCTGCGACTGCAGTATTCTTTCAGCATTTTCATCACTTAGCGACAGCAGCAGCCAGACAGAGTGTGTGTGTGTCAATCTATCCAGCATACTCATGTGCCGGCGCAGAGAGTCATAGCCAGAGTCACGGACCCCTACAGGACCAGTGCAGACAGACGACTGAAGAAAAAGGCCACTCACTTCACCCTCCAGCCTACGTAGGGAGGAAAACATACATTTGTTATACAAGCAACACAATGCAACACTGTTAGATCTTCTTTTGTTGGCTGCCTCCTTTAGTGCTTGACAATCTTTAAGGGTAAATTTTTTATTTTATTTTAGTGGCTTTATCTTTATTGTGGCAAGATGCCCCTCACTCACATGCCTTGCCCGATCCATTGGCGACACCTCCTAGCAAAAAGCTAACAGAAGAGGGTGGAACCACCGGGGAGGGCATTGCTGGGGGCACATGGCTGCTGAGCGGATAATGAGGAGACGCCGTGAACAATCAACGCTGCCAGGTGCAGTGTATGGCGAGAGCATAAGAGAGAAGAGAGTCAGAGAATGAGGGAAAAGCGAAAACAACGAGCGCGGAGGAGCGTGAGCGAGCCCGATCGCGTGCGGGGGAAGGGGAGTGTTGGGTGCCAGGTGCGAGATGGGTCCTTCAGGACAAAAGAGGAGCCACTCTCCTCCGACACTCTCAAGCTCTGCCAACCCCAAGGAAGAGATGGAACTGCTCACCGGATCCAGCCATTTTACAGGGCCCGGGAGGCCGCTTGGCCCGAGAGTCTGCCCCAGCCTGCGGGAGGACGCTGGCCATGGAGTGCCTAGAAGAGGTTGTACCAGCCCTCCCAATCAGGTAGTTGCTGGGGTCAGCACAGAGCGGTGCCCGGCCACCAGGGGGCAGGAAAAAAATCACCTTTGAGTTAATTTCCTTACTAAATGTAAAAAAAAAAAAAAAAAACAGGCTGGTAAATAAATATGCCCCCTGCCATCTGGGGTTGATTCGACCCAAAGACTCTTAGTGTCACTTGTGCCACGGTGCCGGTCACAGTATATTGTAACTAATTTTAAATTACACTGGCAACACCTTAAGATAATTAAACATGTTTATTGGATAACAGCTTGATAACCAAAAAAAGCAACAAAAGACTTGTTGAGATTGGTCGAAATTATTATCTAGATGGCTTGTTTGTATATCACATCCATCTGTGAATTCTCAATTACATATTTGTATACTCTAGTAACCCCCCAGGGGAAAAGTGGTCTTTCCATTTTAACCACCTACAGCAAACGCGCATAAACACCCACGCACTGTAGTTAGAACACATATGCACAGCACTGGGCAGCCACATACAGTGGAGCAAAAAAGTATTTGGCAGCCACTGATTCTGCAAGTTGTCCCATGTAAATAGATGAGAGAGGTCTGTAATGTTCAGGAACAGGAATATTTAACAGGAAATTACATTGCATTAATTTTTAAGATTTTATTGAAGTGTTTAAAGTGAACCTATGATGAACATTACAGACCTCTCTAATATTTTTAAGTGGGACAACTTTCCCTTTCTCCAGGACACTTCAGCCATGGGTTTCTGCTGGTTCAGGGATTTGAACTAGTGATTCTTCGTCACAAACATCTCTAACCATGGCGGCCCCACATCTGCCAATATTTTGATAATAGTTCAAATAGATTGGCACATATTAAATAACAATGTTTTCCAATCCAGCTGAATATCCAGTGGCTAGGTGGCATGAGATGTGAACCAGCAACTGGAAGACATTGAGATCATGACAGCAACAGGTGGTACTGCTCTGCTGGCACTCCCAGACTGGCAAAACAATTCTGTTGCATAATTAACCAATACAGTGTAATTGTAATCAAGTCTGAACCAAGTCTGCTAAGAGAAGTTCAGGGATACTACTTAACCGATACAGATCATAAACTTAATTATTCAGTCCATCACTGTATGAACAGTGCATCTTTAACTTAATTTAATCATAGAACAACTGTGAGAATCCAAAGAAAAGTATCAAGTAAATTAACAAAGTACTGATTGTTTCTAAGACTCAGAGTAAATAACTCCATGTACAGGAAGAGGGATTAGCCCCTCCTATTGGCCAACAGCAGCCATTACTACACAGAGAACAATCATTATTTTAATGACACAGATCTGTGTAATGCCTTGCATGGCACACAGGATTTTTTTATTTTTTATTAATTAATTACATTTAAATTAATTACAGATTTCCAACATATCCACAAAGTGAATTTTAATATCAGTGAACAGTTTAATATTAATTAATTAATTTCTGCTATCCATGTCAAAACAGGGTCAGGGAATTAGGGGTCATACCTGAAAAATGTTAGACTGGTATATCAGTATACAACTTCAGCAGAGATTGTGAATATCGGCTAAGGTTTCTGGGAAACATCACTTAAACATATAGCAAGTTAAAAGGAGATAGTCAGAGGAAAAAGAAAAGAATAACTCACCCTTGTAGGAGCTTTGTGTCAGGTTCTCTAGCAGTTTGAACCATCTCCTGCTTCAGATTTGAGATCTCAGTGGAGAATGTGTCTATCAGCTACAGAGGGAAACAGAGAGACACATAGTGTAAATGTTTTAGAATGCTGGAGATGAGCAATTGTGTCTGTGTTCTTACAGAATCATTTATGCAGATGCAGCATTAGTCACTACCCTTCTGGACCTCAGTCAGGAGCTGCTTCCCTTTTATGCATACTGACTTGCAGGAAACAAAACCAAAGAAGCACTCAAAGCATTCTGAGGTATCTAGGGGAGTTTGTATATATGACCATTAAGGCTCCTTTAAGTTTCGAATGGTAACACTAACCGTAACACACACACACACACACAAAATCAGATACAAGAGGTTTCATCAGAAAAGATACTGAGCTGAAAGACATATAAATGGAAAGGATGAAATATCTGGTAAGAGGAGAACATGCAACTTTGACATTCCCCGATTTAGCCTACAATTAAACACATTCACTTACCAAAAATCGGAGGCATCTACTGTGGCAAATGAGTGCAAGCCTTTTACCACAAACTTAGTCACTGCTCGGTGACATTCGTCTATCCTGGCCTGTGTCATTTTACTTTTCCCTGCTTCTGTGAAAGGAGAAGCTACCGGTAGACTTGACTGCAGTGAGAACTGTCAGGCTCTGAGGCAGCTAGACTCTGTCTGTCTCTCTCATCATGGTCCTCTAAATGCAATGCACAGTAATAGCATAATAATATAATATGCAATGTTAGTTGATTACCGTAGTTACCTGCCAGAGAGGACGTGCAAACATTACCGCTTAGATTCACTAGTCCGGAGCGGATCAAAAACACGACATTCAACGTTATCGCGTGTTTCCTGATCAAATGCTTGTGCATATTCGCATAGTGCTTCCTCCCTTTGATGAAACATCTATTTTGCAAGTATTGCAAGTTTCCCTGTTGTCATCCTTTCTCGTAAAGTATAACCAAACTTTGAGTGTTTGTGCCACTTAAGCGCCATATTTCCTGCTATTTCGAGGTGATTGTAATCGATAAGGAAATTGTTTGCAAAAATGATATGCAAATCCAAGGAATTGAAACAATGGGAACCGGTTCTCAACAATAACCGGTTTTCAATTTCCATCCCTAGAGATGAGTGACCTTTACTGAAATTACACTACCCACAAACACCTATATGAATCCCCATTTTTACTGCTAGGTCTTGCTAGGGAAGCTGTAAGAATGAAAGTAATGGAAAATCTGTTCATTTCCACATGAACTGAAAGAAATGTTACTGATGTGTCAGATACTGAATATGTGCTTTCTCTGATTACCAGCAGAGGGCAGTGCTTCTGCACTATCTGTGTTCCAAAATCAGACTTCAGAATCAGAAAAACTTTATTGCCTTTAGGGCCATGTCCAAACTTGCACATTTCTATGGAAAACTAGCCACTCTAGTGTTTGTGATTCAGTTTTCCTGACCTAACAGTCTTCAGTTAAGCTTACCCAGGCTCAGACCTAGTCAGCAAACCACAATTGCACCCCAGTCATTCTCTCTCTCTCCCTCCCAACTATCGCTCTTGCTCTCTCTCCCTTTCTTCCCAACAGACCCACACCCCTCATGCAGTTCACAGCCAAGAAAAGCACCCTCGACTTAACGAATGGCAAAACACTGTCTGTGCAAGGTTTTTAGTCCAAAAAAAGGAAAAAAAAGTAAAACACAAAAAGATATTATTATTACTATTATTATTAGTCAGCATAAAATACTCCATTTGTCTTTCATCAAAGACTATTTGCCACTTCCTTGAGTGGGGCAAGCAAGCAACTAATAAAAAAACACTTTTGCAAAAGATTGCTTTGGGGCAACACATGCCAGAACTTGGGTGTACCGGTCACAGTCAAGCCAAATTAGCATGTACGGCCCTGAAATCTTCCTCTGGTGATGTAAGGGAAAGGCAAGTATTGCAACAGAGTTACTGGAAAAGCACAGACTTCCTGAAGATTAGCTATAGCTAAGAATGCTGTGTAATCTATGAGCAAATTACAATGAAAATTAAGAAGCAGCAGTTAATCATATGCTCTTAATTATAGTGTAGAAATGTGTTTCTCTCTCAGGTAGCAATGTTGTAGCACTTATATGCACTGTTGTAGCACCTGCACTGTTTTTATGACTAGGAAGATTGTATTGAACTCCCTGTAACTCGCACGTCAGTATTGTCATGTCTGAATTTATGCTTGATTGTTCCTGTACCTGGAAGTCGCTTTGGACAAAAGAGTCAGCCAAATGAATAAATAAAAATGTAAGAAGCATTTATTGAGAAGAAACCAAGAAAACCATGTGTGACCAAAGAAATCATTTACAAGTAATAAAACTCACTCCAGAAATAGAGACAGAGAGAAAACAAAATGATGAAAACATTTAATCAATAAAACATTCATGTTAAAACTTGATTAATTCCATTAAACATATTCCCTGGTTTAGCATTATGGTTTTGGGTGGGGACAAAGAAAGTCAGAGTATTGTTAACTGTACTGATTTTAAAAGGAAAATCTGATGCTTGTGAGGTTGGCTGGCTGGTAACTGGCACTGCAGCTTTCTGAGAAGGTCAGCGCACTCTTCCAGACAGTACTCTGCAACTCACACTAATGAGCTCCATGGTTAAGCCATTCTCAATGTAGACATAAAAAACCCCCAAACACAGTCCAGACTAGGAAACTATGTATTTCAGCTCAGTGTTAGGTGGGCCAGAATGCAGCCAGACATTCAAATAACAGATACATAAGGAAGTCCCTGGGTTGGGGACATGTGAGCATGAAGAACCTTGTTAAAATTTAAAAAGAGGTTTTATTTTTTTTAGTAAAAGTCAAGATTCATACAGGAATAGTTATTAAGAGGGTGATAATGGTGAAAATCTTCCATGAAAGAAGCTTAAATCTGCACTTACTGAAGGAGTCAGCATTCACTCTGAGCTACAAGGAAAGATAACTCTTGTTAATTGACACGAGGAAACGAGAGGTAATAAAAGCTGTTGTTCATTCATACTCATAATCCTAGCAGTAATCCGTAGTGTACAGGGCTGATTTATTCGAGAACTTTGGCACCAACAAGACGTTCAACTGAAATAAAGCCAGCTACGTAAGCCTGTGAGTATAATTATCTCTTCCATCATAAATCAGAGACTACTTCACTACTCTGAAGCAAAATTGTAAGCACTGAGGGCTGCAAGAAATGACCTTGGAGTATGAATGATCCACAGAGAGGGTCTTCATGAAGACTGTTCAGATCAGATTTTGATGCTAAAATATGTTGTAAACAACTGCACCAAACACCTCAGGAAATGCCGGAGCTCTCTGTAGATGGAACAGCATTCCGAAGCTTCTCAGAAGGAAGTGTTTCTTTGTAGGCCTAAAATAGAACATCTCTAAACACACCTACTGTGTAGTGGAGAGCTTTTGTTTACTAAGTTCATCAAAGGAAAAGCTAATAATCATGGCATAACCTGAAGTCTGCTGTAGACAGCTCCCCTGACCAAGTGATTATATAATTATGCAAAGCTCATTACAGATTAAAGCTCAAATAAACACATTTATGGATGCTGTAGGAACTTGTGGAACAAGATTTAAAGCTTCTGCTGCTCACAGTTTGAGTATTGGCTTAAGCCCAAGTGTGGAAACAGCAATAACAGAACATAAAAGAACTTGTTTCTCACCAGGAAGCAGGCTGTAAGAACCAGATTTTCTTTTGTAAAAGACAGAGTCTGTACATTGATTTACCGGTTTCTATGTTTCTAGCTTCATTTCAGCAAATTTCAAACATCAGCAAAACATCAGCATTTTGCTTTGTTGAATTATATACCATAAGATAATGAAACACACTACAGTGTATCACTACTCTCCAGATTATATTATACTTTTGAACAGTTACACAGATAGACAGAACAGTTTCTGCTGTGACACTTTGCATGTACCTTAAAAAAGCTGCCACTGCGGTCCAATTGGCAGGGCTGCACCAGTGCGTCAGTGGCCATCTTGGCGTCCCGGCTGTTCTGTTGTATGCAGCTGGTGCAGCCAGAGCTCTGCAGGGAAGAAACACACCTTTTTCGGACGCCCTGGTGGAGAAAAGGACAGAAAATGGAAGGTCAGACAGAGCTCCAATAGAAGTCTATTCAGCCTGCAGTGCTCTCATTCTCCTTAATAAACCACCTTTCATAGAGTCCTCTACACTTGTCTGTCATTTCCTGCTGCATGGAATGTATACTGAAACTAAACCTAGCCTGTCTATCATCGAGCACCATGAATCATCTCCCAGCAGCAGTGTGTGTTCATGAGCAGACATAAGGGAGATTTGGAAGAGATGACACTAAGTTTCATTGGTAATGTATGTGAGAGTTGCTAGAAGCCCCATGACTGAGTATTGAATAGAGTCATCGCAGAACATTCACAGTACTTGAGCCACAATAAGAATCTTTTTATTATGTTACAAGTTAATTGATCTGAGTAAACTAAAGAAACACATTTATATTGTAACCCAAGAACATATCTGGACTTTTAAACACTAATGATCTGATAATCTATTTTAAATTGATCATAACTAACACAGACAAGACCATTTTAAAACCACAGCTCTTGAGTTCAGAACATGCGCAGGGTAAAAGCTTGGGGGTGAGAATATGAGAATTTCTGGATAGAGAGAGATCATGTCTGTACCTGTACCTATGCATTTTAGCACATCTTAAGATAACAGTGTTAGAGGCCTCAATACAAAGTTCTGCAAACTTTGGCTCCAAACCAAGTGGTCCAGCTGATCTAATAATTGTCTTTAGAAGCCTTTATTTAGCTGGATAAGGTATGAGAGATTTTGTTTAAAGGTAAAACCTACAGGAAGGTAGATCTCCAGACAGAAGGCTAGTTTGAAGAATTAAACAACAAAATGCGGCTTGTGCAAAAGTATGCTGCACCACGATAATCTACCGACAGAGTTCACATGAAAATCACGCGCTAAGCCTTTTTGAAGTGTTAGCCTGACACTGTTTTGTAGATGCCATTGTGTGCCTCTTTGATGTGAAACAATTATTTAATTGTGTATATACATTTTACATTGAAACACAGTGTAAATGAACAAAGTAAAACTGTAAAAAAAACAGTTCTCTGATTACAAAAATATTTTTGTTGCCTTTTATCATCATCATCATCATCATCATAATAATAATAATAATAATAAGTCAATTTAAATTGACTTCACAAATCAATTTAAGTGTGTGCTGGTTTGGGCATGTTATGAGTGATACAAAACAGTGCGATATAAACTCTCCATTACTTGTTAGCTACATTATCGCTGTATCTCCAGGGCTACTAAGGAACCTGGCCATCAGACCTGTTTTAATTAATGGACCAGGACGTATTATTTGAGGTAGGAAGACAACCAACTCCACCTTATCAGAGATCAATATGGATAAATACAGCAGTAATTTTAAATGTATTTTTGTTCATGATGAACGGGACTTGCCCTGCCCTTGAATATGATCCCCATCAGTTGGAGACAGAGCAGTTCTGACCCACTTCCAGATGCTCCAGAATCCTAACATCCAGAAGGCTTTGATCCACAGCAGCTGTCTAAAAAATGCACCAACAACCTGCCTTCCTCAGTTCCAGAACCAGACAGGCTGCTGCTTACACACTTAAAATGGCAGTGAACTTCCAGTGCTTTTATTTCCAACAAAATAAAAACAAAATCATGTGTTTCTCTGTTTTTGGGATGGTGTTTGGCCGCTCATATTTATGGGGTTCACATAGCGCTGGACAAGATGACGATATTTATCAAGATTATGATACATTTTGGTCAAAGAATGAATTATGACAAATTGCATATTGGGAAAATTCCTCAAAGTATTCCTCAATATTTTCGCAATTTCACCCCCTCCTAGGTTCACAGTGGGGTTCACCTTGATGCGTCTGCTAGAAGATTTAAATAGGTGCAGACCTTCCTTCAAAAAAAAAAATATATACATGCTGCACATGCCCTCCTATATTTCTGTCCAAATCTTTCTCTGCATGTTCCTATTTCTTCTTACAGAAAATCATTTAGTATGAAGTCTGAGTCAATCAAAGCTGAGCTACCACTATACTTCCCATTTGCTCTACAAAGGCCAGCAAAACAAAGGTGAACTTTGCCATGTTTTTGTACATGTCTCAGGAAATTACTGGGGAGAACAGGAGGGAACGAAAAGGTCTGTCTGCACTGGGGATACATTTCCTGAACAGCACTGTCCCTCTGCAAGAAGATGTGCATGACATTTGCTTGACATGTTAATATATTTCATGTGATACATGTTCTCACCCCATGTTCCTGATATAATTAGATATCACAATGTACACATATATTTACACCTACAGTCGTGTTCTCCTAAACCTGGTCCTGAAGACACATTTAAGGCTTTTACCTGTTTTAACATGCCCACTTCAGCTCAGTGAGGGGTGGTTAATGAGCTAATGATCAGGTGTGTTGAGATCAGGGAACAGCCTAAAACGTGCAGACAGTCTCCAAAAGCAAGCTTGTATTACACGGTCCTACAGAATTCAATCACAATCATTTATTACTGTTGTTAAAAATACTTTAGTGAATGGATTTTCAAAGTACTATTTTAAATAATAAGATATGACAATATGAAGAACTTCAGGAGGTACTATAACTAAATAAGGTTCTTCCTAGAACCGATGTCACATGCCAAAAATAATTTAAAAGAATTTCCTCTGTAAGAGTGCAATACAGAAAAGCTGTAGTTTATTCTGTCAAACACACTACTGTTAAACACACTACAGTCACTACAGTCCCGTAAGCTCGACCCTATTGGTCCAGGCCCTAAACTTGGCGAGAGGTGAGGTTGGCGAGTTATCATAACGTTTCTTTAAAAACCATTTCTTTGACAACCTGTTTCTTTGACAGATTTTTAAATTAAAGCTTTTAAATGTAAAAATAATAACTCTCAAAGAAAAAGATTCATGAAGAATTATATGTTCAATATTGTACGCAATTCCTAACAAGCATTAAAAATGTCAGCGTTATCCTGCTGCGTCTTTCTCAAGTTAGTAGTGTGACAGATGCAAATTTCCTTTTTTGTTCGCCAGTCAGAGAATGTAACTTTCGTTTACCAGACATTTTGGGTGTAATTCACAATCTCAAATGCAAACTCAGAATCAAGGTTACCGAAAACAAAAACTCACTTCCAGTGGAAGTACGCTGTGCACATCTGGCTGCTGCTTTCCCCCAGCGTTTGTCTGCTGTTTTGTTCTAAAGTTTATTCTCTCAGTGTTTGTCATCTACTAGATTAATTTTTCTCTGTTTGGACATATTCTCTTCTATTCTCTTCTTGGACTGGATTACACTTACATTTACATTACATTTATTCATTTGGCTGACACTTTTGTCCAAAGCGACTTCCAGGTAAAGGAAACAATCAAGCATAAATTCAAACATGACAATACTTAAAAGCTGAATTGTTACAGCTTTTATTGTTGCCCAGGAAATCAAACCCCAGTCTACTGCATGTACAACAACGGGGTCACCAACACTACACTACACAACACTAACAAAATATATGTGATTCTTTTACTTAACCCTAAATTTAACCCTAACCTTAACCTCAAAAACACAAAAAACATGGCTCTGACATGGTGAGACTTGCCTTGCTTGTGTGGTTTTACTACAAAGGCTGTATATTTGTGTGTCTCAAACTAGCTGGACAGAGCATTATAGCTCTGTGTAGATTATCTTAATTGATTCTGGAGAACGTGTGAGGTTTAAGGTTTTGTGTTGAGTTTAAGCTTAGGGTTAGAGTTATGGCCAGATCTGGAAATTCAATAAATGTTCTGCTGAAGGCAAGTTAAATATCTATAAATGATCTAATATGTGCTATCCAAATGAATGGCTAAACATTCAGGTAAACACACACACACACACACACACACACACACACACACACACACACACACACACACACACACACACACACACAC
>JBBIGC010000145.1:18733808-18758700 GCA_037576955.1 Lepidarchus adonis
CACACACACACACACACACACACACACACACACACACACACACACACACACACACACACACACACACTCCTCTGTGTTGAATAAACAGGAAAGTCATTGCAATTGCCAGGCAGAATAAACACAGAGAGCCATTAACAGGGAGTGTCATTAACTGGCCTTTTGGAGCCAGACACAAAATGCCCCCAAACCCCCAACCCCCATTTCATCCATACACCGAGGAAAATATTATGACATTATGACTAAATACAAAAATTCTTTCTAAATTCAGTGTCTAAGTAAAATAATTGTACTCAGTGTTTTTGCAAAGAGTACTTTAAAATGTGCCACAGTCAACAAATGTGCAACAAAAACATTTATCATTATCTTACTCTCTCTTAACACTGCATGCAACACTCTGACGAGTATATGTGTCATAATGTGTGTGTGTGTGTGTGTGTGTGTGTGTGTGTGTGTGTTTGTGCACACAAAGGGATAGCTCTGTTCAGAACCATACAAAGACACTTCTGAGCTGTGAATCACAGAGAGCCTCTGTGTTTAGGAATACTAACACTCTCTCTCTCTCGCACACACACACACACACACACACACACACACACACACACACACACACACACAAACACACTCTCACGCACATGCACAAACACAAAAGCGTGCACACACGCATGCTCGCACCAGGTGCAGAGGAACCTCTGAGAGCCATCACTTCAAGTCTCTGACTGAAGACACTGACCAGGCTTGAGAGGTAAATTAAAGAGAAGACAGTTAAAGGACAATAAATGAACATCACAACAGATAAAAAAAGACAGTCCCATCTAATCTATAACTATCATCAGGTAAGTAAGAACAAGCAATGTGGTTTAACCACAACAAAATACAGCCTGTGGAACACGGATAGTTAGGTAAACCTTTCAATATCATTTTGTTTCGTTTTTGTTGACCGTGTGCAACAAAATTTTACTGATTACAAGTAATATCCAAGTGTAATTTATTAATGTATCTCTCCTTAATTCAAATTTAACTGTCATTTTTTAAGTATGAGAAAACACAAGCATTTCGTACACTAAAACTGCAAAGATAAAATAAAATGTATTATGCTTCATTTACATATTTCTTCATAGCCAAATTTGATGATTTTTTATTTTAATCCTGAACACCATGTGAGCAAGATGAACAAATGAAAAAACATTTTATTTTTTAATGGGCTAAACTGGCACTATAAAATCTTTAAACTTAAATTTAGTAGCCTATATAAATAATGTGAATTTAAAAAGTGAAAAATCTAAAGGAGAGTTTTACTATGTAAATGTATAATTATACATTTCATTTCAATATTCTAATGCAGCATTAGTGGACACACCTGACTCAGTGATGACTGTTAAAAGAGCATTAATGCATAACTGTTCAGTGGTGGCTTTGGTGTTAAGGACCACATCCACTCTTCTGTAGCTCCTCTAGTCTAATAAACAACTCAGTGAGGCAGTCTGTTATCTACAGAACCTAGACTTGACCTTCAACAATAGTATCACAACAATTTTGTATGTGTAGCAAACATGCCATACCCAGGTGTGTTAAACTGTGGACTTTCTAATGTGTTCAAAATCTTTAAGTAACTATTAAAGTTTCAAAATTAAAGAGATTCAAGATTACAGTAGATATGCCATTGTCTTTACATTTACATTGATTACAAGTAATATTCAAGTGTATTTTATTAACGCTAATGCTAATGATATTGCTGTCGGTGTATCGATTATCGTATTGTGTGATCATGGAAGATGATACATCACCATATCAATATTTTTTCACACCCCTACTCTGAACCATTCAAACTTTAACATGAGTGGTTCCTAGCACAGCACTAGGTTGCAGTTTCATTATTTATCAGTAAAATACGACTTTTCTGCTGACAGCCCAAGATATGTATGAATAAATGGTGAAACACCCCACCCATAAGATTACTGGGAGAATGCATGTCCCTTTAAAAAGCAGTGCATTATTGAATACCTCTAAGTATCTTAAATGTTGAAATATAAATCCACATTGTCTTCTACCACAGCAAATGAATCACTGATATTACAAGCCTCTAAAATTGCATCTGGTAAACTGGTGGACACTTGAAACTCATCCATTTATAAACAACATCTGGCAACCAGACAGTCAGGTGCAGACTATTCTGCTCTAGTCTGGAAAAACACGTTCATAAATTAATAAATGTATACTTTTATGCATTTTAGCAAAGAATAATTATGCTAAAAAATAGGAATGCATGCATGTATGTGTATGTTTTTGCAGCTGGACTGTTTCTAAAAAATGATACATCACTACTAAAAAATGTGGAATTTAGAAGAGATTCCTGTTTGCACTTTCATGAAGGGTAGTTGAGAGCTGGAAGGCAATTCAAAGCTGACTGGACTGGGATGCAGCAAGCCAGAAAAAATATTCCCCACTGAGGACACAAACACCTGTGGTACCAAGTGAAATAAAGGAGTGTGTGCTGCATTGTTACACAGCCTGATAAGTACCCTCATTAATTAGAATGTGAAAGGTGTTGGTGAAACAAGCGCTCAGTAAAGTCTGGGCAGATCAGAAACCAACACTATAGTCTAAACAATATGCACAACTACTTCCTCATATTTCAATTACCCAATGATTCAGTCTAACCAGGGGTATGTACACTGCTGTGTAAAAAAAAGTATCTTGCGTCATATTTGTTTCTTGCTGCTCCCTTAGTAGTTGAGGTGGGCTGAAAGAGAAATGAAACCCAAATTGTGTCCCTCAATGAACCAAGGTTAAATGTTTGTTTGTTTGTTTCTTTTGTACTATTTAATTCAAAGGTTGGAAACACTGTCTATACTTCTGCATAAATATGACCTAAATAAATTTCCTTAAACAAATGACCAAATATAATATTTTTCTCTCATTTGTTTGTTGTAGGACTTGGATGCTGTTTCAGGAGATTAAGTTTATATGACTATTACCACATTTAGACCTCATTTTCTGCTTAACAGTACACTTTCCCAGGAATCAGAAGTTATATCTATAGAGTAATAAAGAATAAAAACAACATAAAAAAACATAAATCCTAAATAAAGACAACATGGTATCTGTATTTCTTATGGCCATGAATAGCACAAAATAATGAGGAACATACACACTGAACGTTCCCAACACAGAAAACCAACAGGAAATGTACAACATTTTTCAGAGTGCTTTAATGGTCTCCACCTTTTCCTGTCCCATTTCATTTCAAACATTATTTTTTCCTTCTAACTTCTGATAAAAAAACAGAGTCAGATTCATTCTAAGTATGTAAAGCTAATGCAGACTACTTTTTTTTTTTTTTTTACAAATTCAACATTTAGTAGTAACTATGTACATTGTATTTGCAAGGGATCAGATCTGAGTGTTTTGTTTTTTTGCCATACCTACAATTAATACCGTATTTCCTCAACGATAGGCCACAGCTTATACATTGATTTTACAAACCTAGCATTCAGTGCAACTTGCTTAAATGGGCGGCATATCTAAAAACATGAAAACACGATAGCTAAAATTATAATTCAGTGACAAAAAAAGCCCTTTGCTACATTATATTACAACGTAGTATATAATACACGCTAGGAAGAAGCAGATTTAACAGAATTTCTTTTTTTTTTTGAACAACTGTATGGTGAGGGTACGGCATTACAGCAATGTCAATCATCCATCTACATGTAAATTCTTCAGTATAAAATTAGCAACACTGAAATGCAAAAATTATTATGCTCACTTGTCTTCAAATCCTTCAAAATTAGATCTGTAAAAGTTATCAGTTGTGACCTGAGCAGATTTGCTGTCACTGACGTTGGACATTCGTTCGTCTCAGATATTACAGTCAAACATTACAAACATTACATAAGTCAAACACAGTTTGATTAGACTTCATTGGTCATGAAGAGTCAACTTCTCTTACTACACAAAACAAAACCAAACCATATAGAAATCACCTGTTTATGGAAGCCATTACCCAACGACTACATATGACACCAGAGAGAGACACTTTAGCTTGGCCTTTCCTGAAAGTTTCCAATACTGAGTAACACAACAAAGCTAAAACCCACAGACATTATATATATTTTTGGCCATGTAAAAACAGACAGACAGACAGACAGACAGAAATGTTCTGATCCAGAGTCTGGTTAAACAGTTAAAGTAAGGTGGAGAAATGTGGCTAGGAGACACTGAATTTGGCTAATGAAATATAGCACTATGTGCTGAAATCATTAGGATCCTGCTGTTGCAAAATCATCCATATGCCCTTTAAAAGGCTAGAGAGAGGCTGTAGGGGGTGACAGTCTGGAGCAGCTGAAATAAGAGGAGGCAAGAGGGGCACTTAGAATCAGCAATCGGTTACTGGACAAATCACACAAGAAAATACAACAACAAATGTAGACCCACAGTCGATAAATGCCTCACTTCTGAGGCCTGCAATTTTATACACATAATGTAAATACATTAACCCTACCAGTACGTTACTGTGGCTTTCTCTTGGTCTATGGTCTCTCTGTGTAAAATGACATAAACAGAAGGCAGCAAATGTTGCAAGAAAGTTCAATATAGCCTCTACTGCCCACAGTCTGCTGCAGATGCCCTGACCACCAAATCCTCTAAATACTAAGGATACAGTGACTCAATTGAGCCTGCATACATTAAAATATAAGATAAATGGTGTAATATAAGTAGTCTCAGGTCTTTTCACTTTTGCAAAAACTTGTCTCACAAAACCTTTATATACACCCTCCTTTCAAACTGCAATGTCTATGACTTATAACAGGAAGAACATAAGCACTTCCACAGTATCAAAGGCTGTACAAGTATGTGCAGGGAAAAAGAGAGACAAAAAGAGGTCTAGGCCAACACTCCACAGGATGTGGGCAGCTCCACCCCATCCAGCCTTTCCCAGACATAGCTCCATCCAACCAAAATCCAGGTCAGGAAACAATTCACATAGTACAGGCACGAACAAATTCTGGAGTGTTGCGAACAATGCAGCACTAGAAGTGAGAGGTCATGTTTGTTAGAACATTTTAGTTTTGTTGTGCAAGTCCCTTGTTATGTCTTTTTTACTTTTAGATTGCTGTCAAGGGTATTGACAAATGTAAATCTGATCTTTTTAGGTCTTTTTTGAGAACAGCCATAAATAACTCAAATCGCTAGAGGAAAAGATATGTGAACCCTTGGAATGAATGAATAACTGGTTGAACACCTCTTGGCAGCAATAATCTCAACCAGGCACTTCATGTAGCTGTGGATCAGACCTACACATCTTTCAGGAGAAATCTTAGCCCATTCTTCCTGACTGTATTCTTTGGGCGTCTCATGTGTATGGTTCTTTTCAAGTCATTCCATAGCATCTCTATTGGGTTGATGTTTGGGCTCTGACTTTGCTGCTCCGTAAGGTGCATTTTGTTTTTCTAAAGTCATTCTGTTGTTGACTTGTTCCAGTGTTTGGAGTCACTGTCCTGTTGTATTACCCAACATCTAAATAGTTTCAGCTTACAGACATTCTCACATTATTTAATACACTCCTCTTACCCTCAATGATTGCAAAACAGCCAGGCGCTGATGTAGCTAATCATGAGGTTTCCTCCACCATATGTTACAGTTGATGTTTTCATGATGATATGCAGTGCCTTTTCTTTACCAGATGTAGTGCAGTTTGTTCTTCCCAAATAGTTTAGTTTAATCTTAGTTTCATCAGGCCACAAAACATTAAGCTGATACCACTGTGGAGTACCAACACTCTTTAATAAACTTCAGACATGCAGCCATGTT
Source organism: Lepidarchus adonis (assembly GCA_037576955.1). NCBI lineage: Eukaryota > Metazoa > Chordata > Actinopteri > Characiformes > Lepidarchidae > Lepidarchus > Lepidarchus adonis. Next base: position 18,739,620 of record JBBIGC010000145.1, read on the forward strand.
CTTTTAAGTAAGCTTTAAGTAGGCTTCCTTCATGGTGTCCTGCCAAAGACCCCATACTTGTTCAATGTTTTACATACTATAGGCTCATGAATGTAGAGATTAGACAGTTCCAATGATGCCTTCAAATCTTTGGCTGTCACTCTGGGTTGTTCCTGCACCTCATTGATGAGTATTTGTTGTGCTTTTGGGGTAATTTTGACTGGGTGCCCAATTCTTGGTAGAGTCTACATTGGTAGATCTGGTTGACTGGTGAATTTGTAAAGTCTTTGAAATCACTTTGTAACCCTTTCCCGCTTTACATAAATGAACAATTCTTGATCATAGATCCTCTGAAAGCTCTTTATGGCTGAGGCATTGATCACATGAGTATATTCCATGTATCACATGAGAGCAAACTCAAAACCTTCTAAAAACTTCTAAACTCATTAAGTCATTAGTCATTAAGAGAAGGGTTAACATACTTTTCCCACTAGCAACATGAGTTGTTTATGGCTTTTCTCAATAAAGATATAAAAATATCAGATTTTTCTATTATTTTAGGCATTTTATGTTTGTAAATACCCCTGACTCACATATTATGATGAATTAATACAGAAATAAGAGGGGGGAAATAAAAGAATATTTTAGTTCCCCCATTTGAAAACAATAAGCAAGTGAGTTCAGGGGATTATGATTGGGTATAAAAGAAGCATTCTCAACACAAAGAAGGTCATCTTTCATCAACTACAGAGCATAATATCTTGGTATAAAATTATACCAAGAATCCAGAGAAATCTCAGTCCATGCAGGACAAGGCAGATGGAAATTACTGTTGAATGTGTGAGACCTTAGAGCCTTCAGAAGGCCCTGCTTGAAAAAGTGTCATGCTATGGTGATAAATATAGACATATATAGCTTGCAAAGTCTTTGGAAAACTTAACACAGTCTGTCAATGCATCAGGAAATGCAACCTGAAACTCTGTTACACAAAAGAGAAAGTGAAACACCACTAAGGTCTCTACTGTAGACTCTGGCTCCACTCAGTTCCCATGGTACAGGGTATGAAGTAGGGTGGGGTATTGCCAACAACCTTACGATACAATTCGTATCACGATACATTTTGAATAGTGCATAAAAACAAAGGTATTCTAAACATCTGAACTGTCCTTTATTATTAATTATTTATTATTTTGAGCACAATAGTGGAAAATCACTGGAAAAATATGGATAAAAGAGGCATGTTAGTCGTCACAAATAACAGATATATTGGTTCATCTATATTGAAGACACTAAGTTTCATATTAGTTACACAACTGACATCCCTGTAACAAAAGATGTGAAAAACATCTGCAGTCCAAAGTCAGTAGTGAGTATCAACAGTGCCAAAGCATTTCCTTTTTTGGAACACAAATGGTAGTTCTGGTTGGAGATAAATAACAGTATTGTGTAATAAACTAAAGTTCTGTATCTACTGTTTGGCACAGTTCTTTCCCACCAGTCAACTGTCTTGATGTTCACTTAAAAACATAAGTAGCTGCCTTCTTTTTCGTACACTAACTTTCCTTTGTTTCTGGATCTCGTCCATATGTCCTTCGGGCTAATTATCTACAGCAGTTATAAACCAGCACAAAAACCAGCAAAACAATCGGCATATCCTTCATTGTTAGCCATATCGTGTTACTGCATACATGTGCCCACTAAGCGCCACGTGCCTTATTTCATGGTTCCAAGCTCACTTGTTCAATGTTCCTACATTAATTTGCTGGCAAAGCCTTAGTGTGAAGGTCCTATTGAAGAGAAGGTGTATTTTGGGATTTTAAAGAAACATTCGGTCATCAGTGCAGTGTCTTTTCCCAGATAGTCAATGGTTATTTTAGTAAGACAATTCCAGGACTCTGCATGTGCTACGACGGCGTGGCTTCATAGAAACATGGTGTGTGCATCAGTTTAATTAAAATTAAAGCGAGTTAACACATCACGTTCTTGTTTTTATTAAAATTTTATAAAAAAATCCCTACTTTTCTGGAAATTAATACTAAAAATGTACAAGTAGACAATGAAACACATTTGTTTAGTTTTCCATAAATACAATTCAAAATTTAAATATTTTTTTAAATATGTATACATTTTTTCTACATTTGCAACCCCACAGTAATAAACGTGCGACCTCAGCTTCCAACGCGCTCATTCATAGGAGTGAGTGAACATATTCATGGCATTGGGAGATATATACATGAAAATATTGGATATCTGTACTGGCTCACAATTCTTGTATCAGTGCCCTGACTAATGAAGAAAATCGCTAAAAGAGAGAATAGTATTTCTTTTTTGTTCTATATATTATAGTAAATTAAAAGGAAATTGCCTAAACTTTGCTTAGTTGTGAAATCCACAAACAGTACTCTGGCCTACTCTTTAAACAGGGCTAAATACAGAACGTCAAGATCAAGATCATCACATAGAAACTGTGTTAACATGAACACCAGAAGGACACAGACTATATATAATTTTCATAAACAAGACAGTGTGATAAAGGTCAATAACAATATAATAATAAACATCAGTTTATTGGCCTGAGTATACTTATCTAGATATTACATGCAAACTGTAACAAACATCACAAAATTGTCCAAGTGATAAACCATTACAAACAGAAGCATATGATAAACTAAAATGTAATAAACAGTCCTTGGGTGTTATTGATACAGACAGAGAAAGAGGTCGTCATGTACAAAAGTGGATGGTGCAACCATGTAAACTGGGCAGTGTTGGTTAAGTGAGTCAGTGGACAAGGAAATGACATACAGCTGTAGACATTGTCTAACAGACTGATAGGTTGCTTCAACCCTTTAACAGACCTTAAATAACCAATTCTCTTCCATGATCTGTCTCAAACTTAAAGCAAAAACTGTATAATCATATCCATACTACCAGAGGAGTCAACAGAGTGGACTCATATAACTAGAATTAATCATACTTAAAGCACTGGCCTATACGCTGACCCCTCATCAAGTCAGAGTCGTTTCCTCTGTATTAATGTGCCTCTCTGTGAACCAGTGTATTATTGCCCATAAAGATTCTCTCTGGGATTTTTTTTTTAAAAAGCTCTCTGCACTTTTAGAAATTAGTTTAAAAAATTCAAAATTCAAAATTGTTAAGCACAATCTGACAAAGACAGATGAAAACTAATCAGATGGGTACTTCTGGCATTGCATTGCTTCTGGGTCTTACAAAGTGATGCAAACTGTCGGCTGTAAGCTCATAGTAACATTGTTAACAACATTGCTGATAAAATGAGGAAGTTTGCACATTACTGGAAGGAGTTCAGATAGTTGAGGAATGAAACAGGTCTTAGTAGAAAATGAAACAGTGGAAATGTTCAAAAATAGAGTGACCATTACTAGAACACAGGGCTCGTCACCTAACATTGTAAGCAGCATAGAATTATACACAATAGTATTATTTTTTGGTTTTGCAGTATTGATTGATTAAAAATCATCAATATTATTGATTTTTTCAATAATAACAGGCCACATCATAGTGCACCAGTAATTAAAAAGCACAAGGTCACTAATTTTATTATTGTAAATGTAAATATCATCCAGCATCATGGTACTAACACATGTTTGGGAAATACTGGGAAATCTTTTTTTCACAAAACAGAGCAGAATTAGTCTAACATGGCACCATTCCATTTCTGCCAGAGAGCCTTGGGTACCTAACTCTTTCTAAGAACCTCAGCATTTCAAAAATCACAACAGCTGAAACTGGACCTGTGTTGAACCTCAAATAACAGAGAATTTCAATATGGGTCAGCACTGCTCCTTTTAAAACCGATGAATCAGCAGACTGACTTCAGGGTATGTGTCAGTGCCAATAGCAGTAAAATCCCTGTCATGTTACTGGGCAATGTGCTTGTGTCCTTTTTAATCACTGAACCACAATGTTGCAACATAAAAGATCAAAATGTTCATAAACATCTGGTCGATTAATGCAAACATTATCTGTTGTATAACACAGTCACAATAATCCATTTCCCTGTGTAAGTGCATGGCGTAGTACCAATAAAGTTGCGGTTTGGCCAGATTTGATGGGAGACTATGCTGACACAGGGCTTAATCATTCTACCTGGCAACCCTCCAGCACTCTGCATAAAACAACTTTGGAATTTGCTTCTCAACATAAATCAGTGCTCTTCTAGGACATGTTTAATCTGATATTAAATGACTAGAACATAACAAAGGAAATAGGATTAATAACACAACAAACCTAACAACCTTTGTACTTATCAGGCACAGCTATAAATAAGTGTTTGCAAATGCATTATCTTTAGCAATGTCCAGTCAAAACCTTCATGTGCAACAAAGCATACAATCACTGCAAACCAGTCAGCCAGACACAGTGAGTTTCAGTGCATGGTATTTAAGCCGTATTGATTGCAATGACCTCTTAGGAATCATAAAAAACATGACTCTGCCTTCTTAACTCATTAATTTGACAGAAGACTTGCACAACTAGGTCAACCAGCTATGACAGTGTTCGTGGAAATCTGACTGTGGAGTCCATGTGGGTCTTGAGGCTATTGAAGCGAATGAACATAGCAAGTAGAATAATCCTGACCGACAACTTCACACTCCAGAGTTTTGCAATATGTTGCTCCTGCCAAAGTATAATCCTATTAAAACATTTTTGAGGCACAGGTGGAAAAATGGTGAGCGGGACAATAGTGACACACTGGTTTTAAAGGTAGAATGTCTCACTCTCGATACACTCCACTTCAGACATGATTAGAAATGCAGTAGCCTGTAGATTTGGAATGTGGGTTTCAGGACGCATGTGGCAAAACAGAGGAAATCATCTGAGGTCATCAAGTAAGCCAAAAGTCTAAGGAACAATAAGAAAACAATGGGCTGAGTCTGAGTCATCCCAACCTGTACTAGTTCAACTCCGCCCTGACTCCCACTTTCTCAGGAGAAACACAACACCACCGTTTGAAGCTGTGAGTTCACAAAGTGGTCATTTGTAACATGAGAAGAAGGTAATTCTCAGTTCCAGTTTCTAACCTTCATATATTGTATTGTTTAAATAAAGGTCAGTATTGCAGTGTATGGTGAATTTACAGGTAGAGTGACGTAAGAAAAGTTAAAGTCCATGGGCCCAGGATAAGCGTAGCCTCGATAATCACACAACTCTGTCTATTAATCTATTAATATCCGATTCCAGCTGCGCTGACTGACCCTGGTTCAGTCAGGAGAGCTGCTGAAACGGTGAAACAGCAGCAGGTGCTGGTTCGGGGCTGAAGTAAAGACACACGCCATTCTTTAGCCAACTCCAGCAGCATTTCGCTCACCACAGCCAGTGTGTGTGGTGTAGAGTAATGAGATCCTAACCCCTTGTACCCAAACACAGGAGACATGTTTTTGTTTTCATATAACAAATAAATACACATCGTACTTCAAGGAACCGATGGAGTACAGATGTTTTCTGCTCAAATTCGTCCCAAAGTTAGCTTGAAACACGAACATTTAAGATTGCTGTATTGTTGTTTTGTCGCTCACCTCGGCAGCGGCTCGGGTTAGTTCGGCTCGGCAAGACGGTATCTAACAGAGCTGCAACACGCTCACCGAACAGTCGAGAGAGCGGTCACAGCTGTTGACTGGTGTTCCTTTTACAAACTGTTCCATTACTGCGGAAGATCTCCTCTCCTACATCGCAGGGAAGTCAGGGGAAGTGTTGCTCCTCTGTTAACAGAGCGCAGTCTCTGTTCCGCGGCTCCACGGCGCATGCGACCTCTCCCGGCAAAAACAAACTCGGGGAACAAAAGTAAATCTCCCTTCAGTTTTCACGTCACGTGTTCCCGCTGGAATGTCTTGGCCCGGACTGGTCTTTGTTAGTGGGACAAACTAATTTAGCTTAAAGCGCACTGCGATTTGCTCTCACTCACTTTGTTTTAGGGCTGAAACTGGGAGAGGGGCGTGATTTTTTACTGTTCGCAGTGTCTTTGCCCCCCTCCCCCAAAATCATGTCCTCACTGTAATGGTAACGATGTTTGTTTGGATTTTGCTGTATGAGCTTAAAAATAACAATAAACATAAAACATAATGTATTTAGTCATTCCAATTAATGTAATCAGTTACAAATTTCCTTTATTAACTTTATTAAGACGTGTTGCTGTATAAATTTTAAAATCAGCCAAAATTATTTTATGTAATTTTATTATGTATCACCTTCAACAGTGTTGAATTATTAATTGTAACCTTCCACAATAAGCTGGTGAACTGGTAACAGGTTATTATGGCTGGGTGTAAATTGTGCATAAATTATATCCAGAGAAATCTCAGTACATCTAGGGCAAGACCAGAAGACCTGAATTTGTGTGACCTTCAAGCTTTCAGAAGGTATTTCGTGAGGGAACCCTCATGCTACAGTGGTAAATATAGTCCCCTGGCCTGAGGAGTACGTTTGTTTTCTCTTTACACAGTCCACAACTGCATTAAGTAATGCAACCTGAAACTCTATTGTGCCAAGAGAAAGCAGTACAACATCTCCATACAGAAACACTGCACAGTTCTTGGTCTTGAGATGATTTCAGGAGGACTGAAATGGAAATGGGCTGTGAGCACATGGGTTCATGTTTAAGCTTGTTTTGAAAAAATATATATAGACACTGACTTCTTTTGTCCTGTCAACCCATTCTAACTCATGGTGTATATGAGAGCATCCAAAGACTAATAACACATGCTGAAATCTGAGACCATTCCTTCATACATAATCTGTTCTTTCTGTCCTTGGTCTACACTTACAAGATTTCTTTCAGCTTTTCAGTGGATTCTATACACAGTGATTAGTTAAAAGTAGAAAATATCTTTCAGAATACAATAATCATTATTAATTTAATTTTCGTTCAACATTCAGCTTCATAAACAACGTGCTGCCAGACATTTCTATCAGGATTGGGAGTCATATCTTTTTGCCTCTTGTTTGTGTGTCCACATTTCTTTGAAGCAGCACCCCAGTTTGTGCTGACTGAGCCCCAATGACTATTGGTCAATGGAATATGTTTGCAGTCTCGAAGACATGCTTTAGATTGTTATTCTTCTGAGAAATTCACATACAACCCAGTCATAGCCTCCTCACAGAGGTGGATTGATTTCCATTGAATACATGAAATGTGGTGACTCATAATTCTATGCATGCTAATGTGATTCCCCTTAACTCTTAAGTAAAATAGCTCAACAGCAGCACAGATCCACAAAGTTCTTTTTATTTTCAACAGTACTTCATTGGGCCATATCTTACACTGATATTTTGGGGGGTTTTTTTGGACAAGTTTGAGTATGCTTTATATATATACCCCCACTCGATATAGGGGCAAAAAACACATGTCCCAGAGTTTCAGTCAAATGAATGAATAAATCAATGAATGAATAAGTGAAAATGAACAATTAGCTTGATCAGTAGTTTGTTGTTTATTTTAAAATGAATATTTGTCCCATAAAAAGTAAACGACGTGACAGAATGAAAGAAAAGTCTATCAAATGAGTGAGGATCCTAAGCATCAGTGCACCATCAGATCTTTTACACATCTATTCATAACAATATATGTTTCTGATAATCAAATATAATTAAAAAAATTGAGATTAAAAATGAGGCATTGCAGTATTGCAGTTGGCTTGGTGTGTTCTGTGCACAAAGAACACGCTCACGAGCACCCAAGGGCATAAAATTGCTTGCACCAGCATCTAGCAATTATTCCACTAATAATTTAGACCAAACATGTTGTCATGTCTACCATAACACATCTAGGTATGTAGAGGGGTAAATAGCATTCTTCACATGTGTGTTTGTGATTGGTAGGGACATGATGCTTGTTTGGCAAATGTTCCCCTTAAAATTGTTTTACATTCTGAATAGCTAATAACAGGTTGGTCACAATGGGCTTTACGGGTTCTCTGTTAAATTGGTCTTTGGGTAAATACAGTTGGTTAGGGGTTTATAAGGGGATTACCAAATGTACAATATTTTGAAACAGTGCATGTTTACCCTGTTATATCCCTGTTTACAATCAATAAAAATATTGTTGAGAAAAAAAAATACAGTTGGTTATGTTGACTATAACACCCAGTTACTCCTTTAAATTCTCCCCCTGTTATTAATATACTGTTGTATGGATAATATGTTTCATCTTGAGTAAAGTTAAGAAATCTTTCTGCCTTTTTGTTGGTCAAAAGTTACATTTTACATTACAGAAATCATTCATTAAAATATTGTATTCAGAATGGATTTAAAACATGTATTGCTAAGTCTCAATCAAAAGTTTAAGACCACTTGATAAATGGCAAAAACTCATAAGTTGCATAGTTGCAACTTCAACATGCTACAAGAAGAAATGGGAGTGAGACAATACAATTTTTTGATCATGCAATTTATTGACAACAATGCTTTAAAACAGGCTGTTTTAACGCTGATAAAAAGTTTAGGGCTACACCTCCCTAAAAACAGAAATCAAAGTTCCAAACATGAACTCAGTAACTCACTGTTATTGTAGCTGTAACTGTAGCGTTGTCCTGTTGAAAAACCCAGTCGTTACCACACAGACGAAGGCCCTCAGTCATGAGGGATGCTCTCTGCAACATCTGGACAGGACTGGTCAAGGATCATCCAGTGTCTTGACGGACAGCCAACAGGATCCTCAGGCTTTTTTGGTTCTTCCACTTGACTTTTTAGTTCCATAACTCTCAAGATCATTTAAGAAATTTCAAATGACTGTTTTACTGCGTCCCACCTCAGCAGTGATGGTGCAGTGAGAGACCTGCTTATTCAGTTCAACAACCCGACAATGCTCAAAAAGTGAGGTTTTTTTTGCCTTTATCATCAGAACGTCATGACAGTGTGAACCTGACAGATTCATTGGCAATGAATCCACATTTTGCACTTTTAAAGGCATGTGGTCTTAAGATTTTGATCAGCTGTGAAACAGCCTGTTTCAGTTTAAGCGTTTTTGTTAATAAATTGCTTAAAAATGTTTTGTCTCACTACCATTTCTTCTTGAAGCTCTCCTTGGAATCTTGTTAAGATCGAACGATGCAACATATGATTTTTTTGCCATTTGTCAAGCGGTCTTAAACATTTCATCAGGACTGTATTTATGTTAAATGATTAAGATGCAAAATGAGAAATGGTACTGCAGATGATGACATTTTAACACTATTTTCAACTTCTTTTCTTCTACAAATTGAATGTCCAATTCAGTCAATTCATTTTGCTCCAGGAAGGAAGTTTCTCTGGAGCAGACCAACACAGTTTCATCCAAAAAATGAAGTATGAACAGGAAGGGAGGATATGCTGCAAAAATGAACCGCTTTAAACTTTTTATTCAAGTTGTCCACATTAAATATTTACTGTAACTGAACCTCATTTTGTCCATATTAAACCCGACTAGAACAGAACATTCTAAAACAGTGCCTCAGTAATGGCATTCACACCACTAACTCCACTGTGAAGTTTGTCGACGACACAGTGGTTGTAGGCCTCATCACAAGAAAAGACGAGAGGGCTTACCGGAAGGAGGTGGATGACCTGGTGAAGTGGTGTGAGGAAAATCATCTCTCCATGAACATCAGCAAATGTTTAAAAATAAGTTATAAAGAGTGTTTCAGCCCAGACTGCTTTTTGAAAGAGGCACAATAAAGAGCAGTCAATGGACTCAGTGGGCCTGTTCAGCTTGGGCACTCTATCCCATTTGTGCCACTTGCAAACAGCACAAACACATACCAGGAAACTACACACTACTGCTATAAAACATCCACAGATTCAAAAAGGTATCTAATATTTCTAATATCTAAGGTAATAATTAGTATTTACCTTAGATATACTAATATTTAGTATTTTTGGTTATGATTATGAATGACATTTTTTTGCAATTATACAAACCCCATCAAAAGTGAGCAAGTGCTTATTAGGGCCATGACCTATGACTCTAAAATATTTTTCTGGGCCAGTTGCAAATGTTCTCACAATTGTATCATTTATAAAACAATGTAGCTTTTTTAGAATCTATTACAGCATGTTAGAAAGCAAAGGTTTAAACTGTAGGATACATATAGCAGGCTGTAAGAACGACTGCAAACAGACATCAAGTATGAATTGTAGCCACAGGTAGAAGAAAACAGACTCAGAGTATTGTCTGTAACTGTACGTGAGCTGATGCGAAGAAACAATTGTTGATAAACTAGTTTAACCTGCCAACTTCCGTGAATATGACGTTATATAAAATACAGGCTTAAATCTGCACACTTCCTCTACTGTGTATTGAATTTGATTAGCCATCCAAGGCAAAACAGCTGGAACTGTGATTTTACCAATCGGACCAATCACAGCTGTTGCTGTCTGTGTTGCTGCAATGCGTAGTTATATTTCTGTGGAGTTGCATTACAGGCTACAGTCTACACTGTTGCTACTGTGTAGATTTGATGCAGACATATAACATCAGCATTAAGTATATTTTTTGCAGTGTTTTTCAAATGTTTATGAAATGGGATATTTGCCAAAAAACTAATGAATGCACAAACAAAACTGACCACACATTTGTGCTGCTATGAAAAAAGGGAACACATTGTCACAGAATCACATGCGCTTTGAAAGGGAAAATGTGAATGTGACTACATTTCAACTTGATATTGTTCTAGATCACTTCTAGGGTGTCAATAATTGAAACACAAATGTTTTTAATTCATTTTTAATAAAACAGCTTATTTTTTCTTTAAATAATTGTACCACACAGAAAAGTTAGATATCTCTCCTAGTAAAAGATAAATGACAAACAATAAAAAATATTTTAATAATAGCTTTTCTCACTCAGTTATTCTTATGAGCACTGCACTGTTGCTCTGAACTCCCCTACAAACTGTATAATAGCTCACATTAATGGTTTAAAACATTCATTACAGTCACAGCCAGAAACATTTATCCAAAAGCCTAGACAAAGCTTCACCATTAATTATTTTTTAATTCACAAAAAACAGACATTTTAATGCTTTTAATGTAAGATTTGGAACAAATAATGTTTTCACCCCTCTGTATTAGGATACTTGGGATGCATGAATTCAACAGGAGCTTTGTAATGCTGCCTCTGGGCACTTCCACCTTGTCTGAATGGTGCAAATCGTAGCCATTTCTTTACAACATCTGCAAACTGATGGTGTGTGGCCTCTTTTCCTACAGGGGTCTTCTTCAAAGCACCTGTAATGCAGGTATACTTGATGTAATACAAGGGTCTTATGTAATATATTCTCTATAATATTATTAAAATCCAATGTCTGAATGTTCCTATTTTAAGTCTTTTCAGTTGGCATAGTCACCTCAAGAATTGCAAAGGAAAAGCAAACTTTTAAGATCACTTACGGAACAAAACTCCTTGCAGTCGAGTGTTTCTGAAGCTCCTTTTTTGTCCTCTTCCAACCCAGTTGAGCTCAGAACCCACGCTGAAAGATAAAACTGCTTTCATGAGGCGTCTGACTGCATCGTCTACTGTTGCACCGCCCATTCGGGAGAGGTGGGACGCCTGTAGTGTGGAATTGTGTTGAACATCCATGCATGGAAGAAAGGGAGATACAACTTAAGGATCAAACTATGAAGTATAGTGATTTTTCCTTATTTTATGTATCATTCAATTTTGAAACATAATGGCAACAAAATGAAGTACAATGTTACAAAAACATAAATGTCAACACTGGAAGCAAGTCTGTTTGCCAAGTCAAAATATAAACAAATAATTGATTTATGTTAAAGATTTGTAAAGCATAATGATATGAAATAAGTCAGACAGTTCTGCTCATAATTCGAAATACATCTAAAATTCCTTCACTCTTTACAGTGTCCTACAAATTAGTATCTATTAGGTTGTAGAAGAGAATTTTAAAATAATCAAAACTGAAATGTTAAGTTTTCCTGTTGAGACAACTGACCATTGCTAATATTTTTGTAATCTCATTATCAAAACATTTGTCAAGTTGTTGCATTTTAAAAAAATATACAATGTTTTTTCTTATTTTTTATAACACCATTATTTTAGAGACAAAATGCACAAAATGACTCAGTTCTGGAAGGGCCTGGGCATGCGCTGGCTTAAGCAGGATTTTAATCCATGATGACATAGTGTGTTACTTATAGTAAACTTTGTAACTGTGGTCTCAGCTGTCTTCAGGTCACTGACCAGTTTCCCTAGCGTAGTTCTGTGCTGTTTCCTCACTGTTCTCAAGATCATTTATACCCCACGAGCATGTAGCCACAGGTTGAGGGAGATTGTCAGTAATTCCATTTTCTAATAATTGCTCCAACAGTTGATCTCTTCTCACAATGCTGCTGCCCAATTGTAGGTGTACAATAGTCATTAGACAGCTCTCTGGTCTTGGTCATAGTGGAGTTTGGAGTGTGACTGTTTGAGGTTGTGGACAGGTGTCTTTTATACTGATAATTTCAAACAGGTGCCATTAATACAGGTGATGAGTGGAGGATAGAAGAGCTTACAGAAAGTTACAGGTCTGTGAGAGCCAGAAATCTAGCTTGTTTTTAGGTGACCAAATACTTATTTTCCACCATAATTTGCAAATAAATTCTTTAAAAATGTTAGGGTGTGATTTTCTGGATTTTTCATTTTGTCTCTTGTAGTTGAGGTATACTTATGATGAAAATTACAGGCCTCTCTCATCTTTTTAAGTGGGAGAACTTGCACAATTGGTCGTTGACTAAATACTTTTTTGCCCCACTGTATATGTATTTTTTATTTATTTTTATTAAGATATTACCATTCTCTTTTGAGCTCCATCATCCTCCAGGTGCGTCTCTGTTTCATCAAGCTGTTCCATCGTCCGTAGTGGTAGATCTATATCGAGGGCTTCAACCTCCTCTTCCAATGTCTGTCCTTGAACCCTGGACTGCAGGTCTTTCAACACAGCCCACTGCCTCTGTTGCTCTTCTTTAATCTCAAGTAAGAGTGATATGATTTTTCTTTGGGCTGCAGTTTCTGACATTGTGAAAAGGAGAAAGTTTTGCATTAAGGTCATTGCTGCCTCATATGGATTTATGTTATCTGAAACACAAACAATAATTCCCGTGCTCTTTTGATTAGCTGTTAAGATTAAATTAAGCAGGTTGTCTCAAAATTTCCTTTCATTTTTTCATTTGGATAACTCCAGATCGATACATATTAGCAAATATTAGTATTGAATCTACAAAGTTTCAATGTCACTATCAGATTCAAATATTGTGTAGATTATACATATTGTGCAGGTTAGGACAACACTAGCAATGTACATCCCAAACAAAGCCCGAACATCAACTTTCTTCACTTGAACTTGAACAATGACGTCATAAAACTTTACCCTCAGCATGTAACTAACGTCAGTGCGGTTAGTAAAAATTACATACTAAATATAGGACAAGCAGTCGTGGGAAAAGTTCAGCACCAGAATGAGCAGCCTACCGGAGGAGGAGGAGGATGTCTCTGGCATCAACTTTTGCCCCACTATCCCCGAGCCGCTGTAAGCCTCGGAGACTGGTTCTACATTGAAGTTCACGTCAGTTCGCCGCGGTACGCCTTCCACACGCTTAGGAGTATCTTCTCGTCTAGCTAGGCCACCTGCCAAATGGTTCATTTCTTCGGAAAGCCTCTGTTGAAGTGTCTCCAGTGCCATGTCTGCCATGTGTTTATTCATCAGCCCCTCCACTCGGCGCTGTACTGTCCAGTTTGAACCGTTCCCGTTGCTGGCTTCCATAGATTACGAAAGCTAGCGAACTTGCAAACTGACCGGTTTACAAGACCGGTTTGGAAAATCGTCTTCAGGAGAAAGACAAAAAAAGACTTGAGATGAAAAATTGCGGAAGTGCTTATCAATCTTTCCCCAACCAGCGGGCGTTATTACGTTACCGCAACGTCACAGCAATGTTGGCGTAACATTGGGAGCGCTCCATAAACTACAATTCCCATAAGCACCTGGGAATGACGCAGTAGCGCACAAATATGCCGCCGCAGTATTTCTAGCATTTATTAAAGCAATGTGAGCACAATTTATAGTGGTGTTTATTTTTTTTAATGTGACTAGTTTATCTGGGAATGCATTATTCCATTTTTATAATTATGTGCTAAAATAACTGTACACTGTAAACTTAAGACTCATTTAAATGGCCTTTTCCCGAGGAAAATAATTGAAAAAAAGTGGCGAAATAACTAAATTCTGTGTTCATGAATGACTCCTTTTCTGTAGACGTCATATTTTCCTTGGAATTGGGCAAATATAGTTAACAGCAGTAAACTACGATTGTGATTTATGATGCTTTCAACAGCTGACTGTATTTTTACATTCGTAATAAAAACAAAAATGCCCTTGAGGTATTTTTAATATAGAGGTATCTTATTGGGAACACTGTGTCCAGCATTTCTCTTTTACACTCCTATTCATTTTAAGAGTTTTGTCAAAGTGTATAACATTTTTTCAACTTAATGCCTCACTATGATATGTTGGCTGAAATGAATGCAAGTCTTTGGCCTTAGCAAAGATCATTTTATTTATGCTTGAGTAGCAAAAATGTACTCTGATACACTTTAAACACCTGAACAAAAAATTTCAGTACATAACTCCAACACGTCTTTCTCATGTTTTCTGAAATGTAAAGCATTAATGCTAACTTAAACATTTTCTGCTACCATCACTGAAGAATCAAAGATCCAGCAGTATTCCCCTGAAAAAAAAACATGCAATGATCTAAGCAGTCTAATTTCACAGCTGTCTCTTCAGTGTCCACCAATCATATAATAATAAACATAAGTAGGATCTTATATTAAAATATCCTCATGCGAATTAGCAAACCAAATGGCATTTGAATTAAAACACAACAAAAAATGAGGACCCGACATCATACAGTATCTATGAAAATATAGTCAACAGATATACAGGTTAAGACAAAAAATATAAATACATTTACATGTATGTATATATGTACATCAGCAATGCATCACCCTGTAAATATCACATTTGTGTTTTAAAATGCTCTCATCCATTAAAGACCACCAGCAGACATGAGCTTCTGAGTGGGGTATCGTGGAGAAATATTCTACACTTAAGTGTGGGCTAATCACCTGTGCTTGCCCTTGCTTGTCATTGGTATGATCATTGTGCGTACAAAGCAACAGCAGCACAGGAATCTGAACACTATTTCTTTGACTGAAACTGGCCATAAAGCAAGACAATATTTCTGTATTGGTATTTAATAAAACGATTCAACCACAGATCTGGATATAGCTATATTGCTCTTTCAAATACCCTATCTCTGTAAGAAAGTAAGCAGTGTGATTGGAGCTTTATGTAGGCCATGGCATAGCAGTGGTTCACTGAGAGCCAAATTGTGCTAATTTTGAAAGTCAGAGCTTCACTGTCATGTAAGAGTGAACAATCGTCACGCAAAATCACCTCCATTACTGACTGAAGTATGTAAGTTATACAGATCTGTAATGTACGGTGTCTTTTCCTGCACTATTCAGAGAAAATATGTACATGTCAGTAATGTTTATTATTGCATTACAAATCAACTGGACTAGACTAAGATGAACCCTGTTTTCCCTCCGTTTCTTAAATAATCTTCTAAATATATAACCTTCAACAAAACAACAAATTAACTACCTAATAATAAACAACCCTTATTTTCCAAGAATAACAGTTCCATATTATACATTCTATCCTGAATAAACCAAGTTTTACATTAAGCAGAAGTGGCACATTGCTCAATCTTATTACTACAACTGCTTTTGCATTTTTGGGAATTATACACTACACGTCTCCTCATGTATATTTCCAGAGTGATCAGGGTCGTACCCTAACATATTTATTAACATGGCAAAGTGATTTCAGTGGAGCTAAGAATACATTTTATTCTCTATACTAGTAGCAAAAGGTTCTACAGAAGCTGTGAATAAATATGCATAAAAGATCAAACGAAAATCAACAGTGAGCTGACAAGTTGAACATTTGCTTAATGAGATAAAGTATGTACATATCAGTTCATTCGATGCACATCCTACATTTGAAAGTAGAGAACAGTTTGAAACATCTTGCAGTACAAAGTACAAACAGTTTTTTTGTGATAAAAATACTTTCTTGAGTTTTACAAGCAAGTTTATAGTAAATGAACTCTACTGGTAATATATGAACAGTAAGACCGAGTGAACTGGTCAGTGCATAAAACACATAGGTTCATGTAATGTGCCTTCTGACATAGAGACTTGTGTTATTTTGCTTTCTGGGCTTTGAGAACCACTAAAGTCAGACCACGGCAGCTCTCTAAAGACCCTCCTAGGACATAAAGTACTGCAGATAAAAGCTCAGAAGTTTATGATAAATGTTGTACCACAGGTTTCACTTCTTTGATGCAGATTCATGGTAATGAAATTCATCTGAGATCCAAGTGGCATCTCCAAAAAGGGTGTGAGTATCCAGTAAGGTTCTATAAAAGCAGTCTGGAAAGATGAGATTTCATGACTGACAGAGTTGTGGATATTATTCAGCTGCACTCTCTGAAATTAATCTTAATAATTGCAGAAAACTAGAGTGGCATATCTGCATAAAATCAAGAAATACACTTTGAATGGACCAGTCCCATAAGTTTCACTAAAATCCATCTGCTGAAAGAAACTAGCTTCATTTTACCAGGATATGTTCCTGCTAATCAGCTGCTTGGCTTCACAATCCACTTGGTCCTTTCACTTCTTTTTGTGCATTATTGTTATTATTTAAATGAAAAACATAAACATTGGGATAATCACTCACACCATGTCTGGTCACACCTGTCAGTGACTCTGATAAGCCAATTTCTTTTTACTTAATATATGTGACACAAAGCTTTGAAAGATAAAGTGACTAAGCTTGGCTGAAACTCCAAAACGGACTCTTCTTTGGGACAGCTGTTGGTTTTCATTTGTTTCTCTGTTTAGGATCGCAAAAGGAAATTCATGTGCATAAATAGTTAAATAAATTAATAAATAGAGAATCTCTGTGTCAATATATACAGAGTAATAGAAACAAAACAAATAGTTCATAAGCATCTTTTTACATGTCCCTTATACCACGGTCAGCATATTCTCACTTTAAACATAAATACATTACTGTTGGCAAAAGGACCACAATCCTGACCCAAATTCTTGCATCTAGGTCTGTACAATTGTTACTCAAAAAGCACCCGTCCCCAAAGAAAAATAAACTGTCCAGAGCTTCTTACCTGGAAATATTACATAACATAAACCCTCTCATATACAGCAACCTTTCCTTCTCTCATTTCTATTCTAGAAAGTAAACATATTCTCATTTATCATATTTAAAACATTTCCATCCAAACAATCCCTGGCACCCAGACACAGCTGGGGAGGGAGGACTGAACTAGGCGTCAATGATAATGCCCATGATAAGAGAAGAAAACTCCAGTTACCTGTGTAACCACATAATTACTGTCCATATATATAGAACAGGTCACCAGTACCTTTTTTTGGCTAGTCCCAAAGAATTCGCTTAAGAAATCTTTCAAAATCATAAACATATCATAAACATGTCATTATATCAATATTTGTAATCATAGTTTAGATGATTATCATCTTAAGAAGTACTCAGTACATCATGGCAAATCTTCAGTCCAGCTTTTTCTCAGCCAGTTTAGCAGCTAGTAAACAAATGTAATCATAAAAGATAATAGAGATTATATTAATAATATTTCAATAATAATCCAGTATTTTCATATCCATAGAAAATATTCAAAAACCTCTTTTTTTGATTTCACATCAAACCAGGCAGTAGTCATCTTGGTTCACCTTCTTGTCCTGTCTGAGACGTCTGTATATTCGAACAGATCCATGCTCCTCTCCTTTGCCCTCTCTACTGGCCGAAGCCATTGACCCAGGGCTCAATCGGCATTGTGAAAAAGAGAGGGATTATAGGATCGATAAATAAAGTTTTCACAAAGGACAGATCAGAGCTTCCTCAGATGGAGGACCAGCGCCTGAATCCTCACGGGACCGAACCGAGAGATAAAGAGAGAGAGGGTAGCGATGAAGAGAAATGATGTCAGTTGCAAGTGGGCAGATTGACGAAAATAAAGACGTTGAATTCGATGAGGATGGAGAAACACAGGAAAACGGCATACATCAGGAGACACAAGAAGCCCAGGCGCTTGTCCAGGGTCCACTTGTTCAGATGAACCCCCAGAACCTGACAGAGAGAGAGGGAGAACATCAATGTAGTTCATTTTCCAGCTTTACCTCAGATTCCAGTTGCATAAAATATACCACTGATGCATAAATAAAACCACTGCATAGTCATGCGAAAAAAAGTATTATGAAATTTGTTGATTTTTCCAACATATTTGACCAAGCAAACATTTCACTCTCTATAATACAGTCCCAATAGATAGAGATAATATACTTTAATAGTTCCCTAAAGCAACTTTTCAATCATTTATTCAACAAAAGCCTCAACAAGTGTTGTTCTCTGAAGAAAAAAGTGCACCCTTGGCCTCAAAAGCTATTGTCCCTTTAATCAGAATTTACTTTTTGTACATCTGATATCATCTGAAATGTATAATTGCTTCAGGTTTTTGCATTTACTGCCCTTTTCAAATCCCTCCACAACATTCTCATGGGTTTCAAATCTGGACTTTGACTAAGCCATTCATTCCTTCTTTTTGAGAAATTCTTTGGTGTATCTGCTGGTGTTATTAGGATTATTATCCTGCTAAAAGGCTTAGTTTCAATTCAGCTTGTGTACCATGACTGTGACAAAACACAGTCTTTGATTCATCTGTCCATACCACTATAGCGTAAAAAGCCTGGCCTGTGCCTGTTAGTTCTTTGGCAAACAGTAGTCTGGTTTTAATATTTTTTGGAGAGAAACCATTTTTCCTCACATGCCTCCTGTGCAAGTCAAATTTGTCAAGTTTCTTTCTGATTTCAATGTATGTATATTTATTTAGACAGATGCATATATATATTAGAGATGGGCATAGATAAATTTTTTTAATCTAGATTAATCTCACTGTAATGTTGAGATTAATCTAGATTAATCTA